>JAYMFT010267031.1:0-10682 GCA_038088735.1 Panulirus argus
ACTGTTTCCCCCGTCAGCGAGGTAGCACTCATATACACAAATATATACATACGTGCACATATATGCATAAGGAAGAGACGTAGCTAGGACGCCATTTTGGTAAACAATGGCTACCCGACTGAAGGGCTGGTGCGTTCAAGCCTGGCAACATGCGTATCATAAAATTTGTGTGGACAAGAAAGAGAACTGTTTACAAATTTTTTCCACAAAAAGCTCCCCAGTTCATATAGACACTCACAAATATTAATTTTACAATTCTTTTTTATTTGATAATACATGATTTTGTGTTATTTTTCGTGGTAAACGAGCTAGAGATAATAACTGAGATGCCATTACTCCAATCAATATAATGATCATGATTTCTAGCATGAATAAACAAGGCATTTGATTCTTCTTCTGTTTCTATACTATATTTATGTTGCTTAAGTCTAATAGAAAGACCCTTACCAGTCTGCCCAGCATAAAACATTTCACAGTCTTTAATTGGTACTCTGTAAATACAGCCTGCAGAACTTTCAAGTGAGTTCCTGATTCAGATATTTTTTATAGTATATTTGTTGCGGAATGCAACATTTATATTAAAGGATTTAAGGAGCGTGGGAAGTAATGCAAAAGGTTCTTGATTTGAAGGGGAGGTTTGGGTTTAACTCTTTTTTTTTAAATGATTTCTTTGCCAACTTATGGGATTTATCAATGAAAGGTCTAGAATACTTTAGCTTGGATGCAATTGAATATATCTTCTTAGACCCATCATCAGTAAACTCTGGACTGCATATATGTAATGCTCTAAGGAACATAGACTGGAATAGTGATAACTCAACTGTCATGTTGAGCTGAGTAAAAATGGATATATGAGCATACAATGGTAGGTTTCTGTATATGCTAAACTTAAACATGTTTCCATTTCCATGGACCAAGCCATCTAAAAATGGTAACATACCATCATTTTCAGTTTTTACAGTAGAGTTGATGAAAGGTACTTAATTGTTAAGTAAAGGGAGAAATGTTTGTAAATTCTCATCTACATAAAAAAAAAAAAAAATTGGAGGGTGAGATATCCTTTAGTAACTTAGTTTCAAAGAATTCTATGTAAAGATTACTGAGTACTGGTGAAAGAAGCCATACCAAATTTCTGAGCATAATATTTCCTTTAAATTAAAATAAACAGTCTTTTATATAAGATTCTATCAGTTCAAGAAAAACAGACTTTCAATAAGGTAAATGAATATTATCCAAGACATCAGCTAAATATTCCAAAAGGTCATCAACTGGAACTTTTATTAATAGAGATGAAACTTCAAAACTATCTGGGTGGAAATCAAAATCAACATTGTTATCATTAAATTAGATAAGTCTACATTGTTCATGATATTAGAATTTGATATCTTACCACTTAATGGGCTTAGTAAAGAAACTATAGTTTCTTTAATAAGCCCATAAAAAAATCAGTATACTCCAACAGTCATGATTCAGTCCAAGAACCTTTTGCATGGTAGTCGGAAACGCAAATGCCTTGGCTGTGATCGCCCCTAAAAGGGAAATGACTATTCGATTACAAGAAATAGAACACCACTCGTCTCACGTCCATGAGCAACGAAGTCTACACCGGTCAAACCCCAACAGGTTCACATTTGCAGCAGCTACCATTTTACATAACCTTAATGTATAAACGCAGAGGTACATGAATACGAATAAATTGCGTATGAACGCGGTTTCATAGAATCGATCAAGGAACTTTTGCGTGGTAAACGGGAACGTTAACTGCAAGGGTATGATCGCCCATGATAGGGAAATGACTATTCGATTGCAAGTAATCGAATAACCTTCGTCTCATATCCATAAGCAACGGGGTCTAAACCCGTCAAATCCCAACAGGCTCACATTACCAGCAGCTACCATTATACAGAGCCTTACTGTACAAACGCGGAGCTACTGATAATGTGAGCCTGATGAGATTTGAACAGTGTATAACCCTTTGCTCAGGATGTGAAACGTAGGGTTTCCGATTATTCGTAATCGATCAGTCATTTCCCTATGTGAGGCGATCATATCGTAGCCGTTTGAGCTAACGACTACCATGCAAAAGTTACTGGGTTAGAATCCTGGCTGTTGGAGGGTATCATGTGTTCTATGAAAATTCGCGATCGTACGCACTATATTTGTGTTCATATACATCCGCGTTTGTACAATAAGGTTCTGTAAAATGCTAGCTGCTGGTAATGTGAGCCTGCTGGGATTTGACCGGTGTACACACAGTTGCTCATGGATGTGAGACGAAGGATATTCCCTTGCTTGTAATCGAATAACTGTTTCCTTATCAAGGGCGATCATAGCCTAGCCGTTTGTGTTCCCGATTACCATGCAAAATGTCCTGGATTCGAATCCTGGCTGTTGGAGGGCATTATGTGTTCTATGAAAGTTAGCGTCTATATGCACTATGTTTGTGTTCATATACCTCTGCGTTTGTACATTAAGGTTCTGTAAAATGCTAGCTGCTGGTAATGTAAACCTGATGGGATTTAGACGGTATAGACCCCGTTGCTCAGGGACGTGAGACGAAAGGTATTCGATTGCTGATAATCAAATAGTTATTTCCCTATTAGGGGCCATCATAGCCTAGCTGTATGCGTTGCTGTTGGAGGGTATAATGTGTCTTATGAAAGTGCGCGTTCAAATGCACTACATCCGTGTTTATATACCTCCGTGTTTGTACAGTAAGGTTCCCTAAAATACTAGCTGCTGACAATGTGAGCTTGATGGAATTTGACCGGTGTAGCACCGGTTGCTCATTGATGTGAGAAGAAGGGTATGTGATTACTTGTAATCGAATAGTCATTTCCCTATTAGTGATGATCATTGCCAAGTGGTTTGCGTTCTTGACTACCACGCAAAAGGGCCTGGGTTTGATCCTGGCTGTTGTAGGGTATCATGTGTTCAATGAAAATTCTTGTTCATATGCGCTATATTCGTGTTCATATACCTCTGCCATTGTTCAGTAAGGCTCTGTAAAATGCTAGCTGTTGGTAATGTGAGCCTGATGGGATTTGAACGTTGTATAACCGGTTGCTCATGAATGTGAGACGAAGGGTATTCTAATACTTGTAATCGAGTGGTCATTTCCCTGTCAAGAGCGATCATAGCTTAGCCGTTTGCGTTCCTGACTACCACACAAAAATGTCTTAGTTTCGAATCGTGGCTGTTGAAGGGTATTATGTGTTATACGAAAGTGCGCGTTCATATGCACTATGTTCGTGTTCATAAACCTTCACGTTTATAGAGTCAGGTTCTATAAAATGCTAGCTGCTGGCAATGTGAACCTGATGGGAATTGAACGGTGTAGACCCCGTTGCTAATGGATGTGAGACAAAAGGTATTCGATGACTTGTAACTGAATAGTGATTTCCCTTTTAGTGGCGTTTATAGCCTAGCTGTTTGCGTTTCCGTCTACCACGCAAAAGGCCCTGTGTTCGAATTCTATCTGTTGGAAATAATGTGTTATAGGAAAGTTTGCGTTCATTTG
Organism: Panulirus argus; assembly: GCA_038088735.1. Lineage (NCBI taxonomy): Eukaryota > Metazoa > Arthropoda > Malacostraca > Decapoda > Palinuridae > Panulirus > Panulirus argus. The sequence continues at coordinate 3,521 of JAYMFT010267031.1, forward strand.
CGCTGTATCTTTGTTCATATACCTCCGCGTTTGTTCAGTAAGTTTCTGTAAAGTGCTAGCTGCTGATAATGTGAACTTGATGGGATTTGACCGTTTTATAACCCGTTGCTCATGAATGTGAGACGATGAGTATTAGATTACTTGTAATCGAATAGTCATTTTCAATTAGGGAAGATCATAGCCTCGCCGTTTGCGTTCCCAACAACAAGGAAAATGTCCTGGTTTACAATTCTGCTGCTGGAGGGTATTAAGTGTTCTATAACAGCGCGCGCACTATGTTCGTGATCATATACCTCCGCGTTTGTATAGTGTGGTTTTGTAAAATACTAGCTGCTGGTATTATGAGCATGATGGGATTTGACCGGTGTAGACTCCGTTGCTCATGGATGTGAGACGGAGGATATTCAATTACTTGTAATCGAATAGTTATTTCCCTATTAGGGGCGATCATAACCTAGCATTTTGCGTTCCCGAATACCACGCAAAGGTTCATGCTTCGGATCCTGGCTTTTGGAAGGTATTATATGTTTTTGAAATTGCGCGTTCGTATGCACTATATTCGTTTTCATATACCTCCGGGTTTGTACAGTAAGGTTCTGTAAAATGGTAGCTCCAGGTAATGTCAACCTGGTTGGATCTAACCGGTGTAGAACCCGTTGCTCATGGATATGAGAAGAAGAGTACTCCATTACTTGTTGTCGAATCGTCATTTTCCTATTTAGGGCGATCATAGCCCAGCCGTTTGCGCTTTCTACTACCACGCAAAAGATCCTTGGTTCTGTTCTATGAAACTGCGCTTTCATATACCCTATATTCGTGTTCATATACTTGAGCGTTTGTAGAGTAAGGTTCTGTAAAATGCTAGCTACTGGTAAGATTAGCCTGATGGGATAAGACCCGTGTAGATCCCGTTGCTCAGAGATGTGAGACGAAGGGTATTCGATTACTTGTGATCGAATACGTCCTAGTTTGTACAGTATGGTTTTGTAAATTGCTAGCTGCTGGTAATGTGAGCCTGATGGGATTTACGTGTAAAGACCTCTTTGCTCATGGATTTAAGTCGAAGAGTATTCGATTACTCGTAAGGGAATTGTCATTTCCCTATTGCAGGCGATCATACCCTAGCCGTTTGCGTTTCCGACTACCACGCTCAAAGGTTTGGCTTCGAATCATGGCTATTGGGTATTCTGTGTAATATGAAAGTGCGCGTTCATATGCACTATACTCGTGTTCGTATACCTCCGCGTTTGTAAAGTAAGCTTCTTTGGAATGCTAGCTCCTGGTAATGTAAGCCTGATGGGATATTACCGGCACAGACCCAGTTGCTCATGTATGTGAGACGAAGGGTATTCGATTACTTTTAACTGAATAGTCATTTCCTTCTTAGGGGCAATCATAGCCTAGCCATTTGCGTTCCCGACTACCTCACAAAAGGTCCTTGGTTCGAATCCTGGCTCTTGGAGGTTATTATATGTTCTATGAAAGCGCGCGTTCATATGCAATATATTCGTGTTCATATACCACTGCGTTTGTATAGTAACGTTCTGTAAAATGCCACATTTTTACAGTAAGGTTCTGTAAAATGCCACATTTTTACAGTAAGGTTCTGTAAAATGCCACATTTTTACAGTAATGTTCTGTAGAATGCCAGCTGCTGGTAATGTGAGACTGATTTGATTTGTCCGATGTAATCCCCGTTGTTCATGGGTGTGAGGCGAAGGGTATTCGATTACTTGTAATCGAACAGTCATTTTCCTATTAGGGGCGATCAAAGCCTAGCCGTTTGCGTTCCCGACTACCACGCAAAATGTTCTTGGTTCGAATCTTGGCTGTTGGAGGGTGTTATGTGTCCTCTGAAAGTGCATGTTCATGTGTACTATGTTCGAGTTCATCTACAACCGCGTTTGTACAATATGGTTCTGTAAAATGTTAGCCGCTGGTAATGTGAGCCTGATAGGCTTTGACCTGTATAAACCTAGTTATTCAAGGATGTGAGACGAAGGGTATTCGATTACATTTAACTAAATAGTCATTTTCTTCTTAGGGGCAATCATAGCCTAGCCGTTTGCGTTCCCGACTACCACACAGAAGGTGCTGGGTTCGATTCCTGGCTGTTGGAGGGTGTCATGTGTTCTAAAATTGCGCGTTCATATGCACTATATTCATGTTCATATACCTCCGCGTTTGTGCGGTAAAGTTCTGTAGAATGGTAGCTCCAGGTAATCTGAGCTTGTTGGGATATGACCGGTTTAGAACCCGTTGCTCATGGATATAAGAGGATGGGTATTCGATTACATGTAATCGAATAGTCATTTCCCCACTAGGGATGATCATAGTCTCGCCGTTTGCATTCCCGACCACCACGCAAAAGGTCCTGGGTTCGAATCCTGGCTGTTGGAGGTGACTATATGTTCTATGAAAGTGCACGTTCATATGCACTACATTCAAGTTCATATACCTCCGAGTTTGTACAGTAACGTTCTGTAAAATGCCGCGTTTGTACAGGAAGGTTCTGTAAAATGGTAACTCTTGGTAATGTGAGCCTGGTGGCATTCTGCTGGTATAGACCCCGTTGCTTATGGATGTGAGACGAAGGGTATTCGATTACTTGTAACTGAATAGGCATTTTCCTTTTAGAATAGAAGTGATTATAGCCTAGCTGTTTGCTTTCTCGACCCCCAAGCTAAAGGTCTTGGGTTCGAATTCTGGCTGTTGGAGGGAATTATGTGTTCTATGAAAGTGCAAGTGAATATGCACTATGTTCGTGTTCATATACATCCACATTTGTACAGTAAGATTCTGTTAAATGCTAGCTGCTGGTAATGTGAGCCTGATGGATTTTACCGGTATAGACCTCGTTCTTCATGGAAGTGAGGCGAAGGATATTCAATCAGTTTTTTTTTAATATTCATTTCCTTACTCAGGGCGATCTTTACCTAGGCGTTTGCTTTCCCGACTACCACGCAAAAGATCCAGTGTTTAAATCGTGGCTGTTGGAGGTTATTACGTGTTATATTAAATTGCGCGTCCAGCTACACTATATTTGTGCTCATATACCTACGCATTTACAGTAAGGTTTTGTAAAATGCTACATTCTAGTAATATGAGCCTGATAGGATTTCACCAGGGTAGACCCCATTGCTCTTGGGTTAGATACGAAGAGTGTTGAGTTAATTGTAATCGAATAGTCATTCTCCTATCAGGGGTGATCATAGCTTAGGTATTTGCGTTCCCGACTACCATGCAATAGGTCCTGGGTTCGAATACTGGCTGTTGGAGGGTATTATCCGTTCCACTAAATTGCGCATTCATATGTGCTATATTCATGTTGATATACCTACGCTTTTGTACAGTAAGGTTCTGTAAATTGCTTCCTACTGGTAATATGAGCCTGATAGGATTTGATCCGTGTAAACCCCGTTGTTCATGGTTATGAGACGAAGAGTATTGAATTACTTGTAATGGAATAGTCATTTTCCTTTCAGGGGCGATAATAGTAAAGCCGTTTGCGTTTTAGACTACCACGCAAAAGGCACTGGGTTCGAATCCTGTCTGTTGAAGGTTATTATATGTTCTATGAAAATGCACGTTTATATGCACTATACTCGTGTTCATGTACCTCCGCGTTTGCACAGTAACGTTCTGTATAATGCCGCGTTTCTACAGGAAGGTTCTGTGAAATGGTTGCTGCTGACAATATGAGCCTGATGGTATTTTATGGGTATAGACCCTGTTGCTTATGGATACGAGACGAAGGGTATTCGATTACTTGTAAGTGAATTGTCGTTTTCATATAAGAAGCGATCATAGCCTAGCTGTTTGCGTTTTCGACTACTACGCTACAAGTTCTGGGTTCGAATCCTGGCTGTTGAAGGGTATTATGTGTTCTATGAAAGTGCACTTGCATATGCACTATATGTCTGCTCATATACATCCGCGTTTTCACAATAAGATTCTGTAAAATGCTATTTGTTGGAAATGTGAGCCGGATGGGATTTTATCAGTACAAACCTCGTTCCTCATGGATGTGAGACGAAGGGTATTTGATTACTTTAAACTGAATAGTCATCTTCTTATTACGGGCGATCATAGCCTAGCCGTTTTCGTTCCCGACTACCACGCAAAAATCTCTTAGCTTCGAATCCTGGCTGTTGGAGGGTTTTATGTGTACAATGAAAGTGCCAGTTCATATGCACTATATTCTTGTTCATATATGTGCCTCCGCGTTTGTGCAGTAATGTTCTGAAAAATGCTACCTGTTGGTAAAGTGACTCTCATAGGATTTATCTAGGGAAGACCCCGATACTCTTGGAATCGAATAGTCATTTCCCTATTAGGGGTGATCATGTCCAAGAAGTCTGCTTTCCCAACAACCACGGAATAGGTCATGGGTTCGAATCCTGGCTGTTGGAGAGTGTTATGTGTTCTATGAAAATGCGCGTTCATATGCACTATATTCGTGTTCATATACCTCCGCGTTTGTACGGTAAGGTTCTGTAAAATGCTAGCCGCTGGTAATGTCAGCCTGGAGGGATTTGGCCGGTGTAGATCCCGTTGTCCCTGCATGTGAGAAGAAGGGTATTCGATTACTTTTTATCGAATAAGCATTTCTCTATTAGGAGCGATCACAGCCTTGCCGTTTGCGTTCCCTATTACCGTTAAAAAGTTCCTGTGTACGAATCCTGGCTTTTGGAGGGTATTCCGTGTTCTATGAAAGTGTGCGTTCATATGTACTATATTCGTGTTCATATACCTCCGCGTATGTATAGTAAGGTTCTATAAAGTGATAGCTGCTGGTTATGTAAACCTGATGGGGTTTGACCGGTGTAGACCCCATTGCTCATGGATGTGAGACGAAGATTTTTCGATTACTTATAATCAAATAGTCATCTACCTATTAGGGGCGATCACAGCCCAGCCATTTGCGTTTTCAACAACCGCGCAAAAGGTCTTAGGTTAGAATCCTGGCTGTTGGAGGGTATTATGTTTCTATGAAAGTGTGCGTGCATATGCACTATCTTCGTGTTCATATACCTCCCCGTTTGTACAGTAAAGTTCTGTAAACTGCTAGCTCGTGATGATGTGAGCCTGATGTGATTTGACCGGTATAGAACCCGTTGTTCATGGATGTGAGGCGAAGAGTATTCGATTGCTTGTATTCGAATAGTCATTTCTCTATGAGAAGCGATCATAGTCAAGCCGTTTCCTTTCCCGAATAGCACGCTAAATGTCCTGTGTTCGAATCCTGGCTGTTGAATGGGATTATATGTTCTATGAAAGTGCTCGTTCATATGCACTATATTCTTGTTCATATGCACTATATTTTTGTTCATATAACTTCGCGTTTGTACAGTAAGGTTCTGTAAAATGCCACCTCCTGGTAATGTGAAGCTGATGGGATCTGACCGGTGCAAAACCTGTTGCTAAAGGGTAGGAGGCGAAGAGTATTCGATTATTTGCAATCAAATACTCATTTCCCTATTATAGGCTATCATAGTAAAGACGTTTCCGTTTTCAACTACCACGCAAAAGGTACTAGGTTCGAATCCTGGCTGTTGTAGTATATCATGTGTTCTATGAAAGTGCGCGTGCATATGCCCTACATATGTGATCATATACATCCGTTTTTGTATGCTAAGGTTCTGAAAATTGCTAGCTGCTGGTAATGTAAGCCTGATGATATTTTATGGGTATAAACCCCGGTGGTCGTAGATGTGAGACGAAGGGTATTCGAATACTTGTAACTGAATAGGCATTTCCCTATTAGAAACGATCATAGTAAAGCCATCTGCGTTTTCGACTACCACGCAAAAGGTACTTGGTTCGAATCCTGGCAGTTGGAGTGTAGTATGTGTACTATGAAAGTGCGCGTGCATATGCACTATATGTATTTATATACATTCGCGTTTGTACAGTAAGATTCTCTAAAATGCTAGCTGCTGGTAATGTGAGCCTGATGGGATTTACCGGTAGAGACCTCGTTCCTCAAGGATGTGAGACAAAGGCTATTCCATTACTTTTAATAGAATAGTCATTTCCTTATTACGGGTGATCATATCCTAGCCGTTTACGTTCCCGAATACCACGCAAAAGGTTCTGGGCTCGATTCGTGGTTGTTGGAGGGTATTATGTGTTCTATGAAATGCGCGTTATATGCACGATATTCGTGTATGGATGGCTTATAGCTAGGAAAAAAGATTGTTGGTTGATTTACACTGCAGCTTTGACTTGTGCTTAGCTGGTGGTGGTCCTGGACTGGTGAAGCAGCTATCCCAACATCTGACGTCACAGCTAACCATCTGCAACACTATCAAAAGAAAGATAACAGTTGTAAAGCCTTTATGTTTTATTATTGTTAATACAAATTGCTGCTAGCGTATCTTCTACAGCTCTTGTCTCTCAAAATATCTGAAAACTGTGTGTGTGTGTGTGTGTGTGTGTGTGTTTGTGTATATACCTCTGTGTTTGTACAGAATGGTTCTGTAAAAAGCTAGCAACAGGTAACATGAGCCTTATGGAATTTGATTCGTGTAGACCCTGTTGCTCATGGATGTGGGACGAAGAGTATTCGATTACTTTTAATCGAATGGTTATTTCCCTATTAGGAGCGATCATAGCCTATCCCTTTGCTTTCCCAACTACCTCGCAAAAGTTCCAGGGATCGAATTCTGGCTGTTGGAGGCTATTATGTGTTCTATAAAAGTGCGTCTTCATACGCACTTTATTCGTGATCTTATATCTCCACGATTGTACAGTATGGTTCTGTGAAATACTAGCTCCTGGTGACGTGAGCGTGACAGGATTTCACAGGTGCAAATTCCGTTGCTCATGGATATGAGACGAAGAATATTCAATCACTTGTAATCGAATAGTCATTTCCCTATTGGGGGCAATCATATCTTAGCTGTTTGAGTTCCTAACTACCACGCATTAGGTCCTGGGTTCGATTCGTGGTTGTTAGAGGGTATTATTTGTTCTATGACATTGCGCGTTCATATGCGCTCCTTTCGCATTCATATATCTCCGTGTTTGTACAGTAAGGTTCTGTAAAATGGAAGCTTCTGGTAGTGTGAACCTGATGGAAATTTGACCGGTGTAAACCCAGTTGCTCACGAATGGGAGACAAATGGGTTTACACCGGTCAAATTTCCATCAGGTTCAC
>JAYMFT010267042.1:0-10682 GCA_038088735.1 Panulirus argus
ATATATATATATATATATATATATATATATATATATATATATATATATATATATATATATATATATATGAAAAATTAGCTCCTTCCTCAGGATGCTTACTAAAATTACATACTTTCCACCCACAGGTAAGGCTGGATTCGTGACGGAAGATTCAAGTTTCGTCGTATGGTAAAGTAACAGAGAATCGGTTAGTTCGTAACAGCGTTATGTCCGTAGGTCCGCATTGTGTGGAGAGCGTGTTACCAGGGTGTGTGCGTGGTGGAATGTGTGACAGGCGCCTGTATGGTAAAGTTCGTGCATATACGGCGCAGTGCGTATACATAGCGTGTGTCTGCGATAAGGTATACTCGTATCCAGAAGGGTGAGGGTCTGGCCTACCGAGCACGGAGGCTGCCGGAGGTCACGCTGATCTGTGAAGACTGTGAAGCAGAGACGAAGGAGAGGGAACGCCAGTCCTCGGGAGACGCTTGACATCATCACTGTTATTCCCACAGCTTTTCTCACAGTTGCTCCGTATCGAGGTTGCTAGTTGATAATACTGCTCATCTAGCCGACCATCCATGATCACGCATAATCACGCTTGTACAGACAACCACTTAATGACTAAGGACGTGGTTAATGCGAACAGATTTAAGAAGTATGATTATATAGAACGTACAAGAGATGTGGCTCTATCAGTGTAAAGCTCCCCCCCCCCCCTTACAGTACAGCTAGTTAATTACAGACTCGATTACGGTCATATAGGCTTACAGGAAGGTATACAAACACAAGGATATCAACAGTGACAGACAAATGCCCTCATAAAGCACGAGCCCTACCGTACAGACAGACTTAGGACGGCTTAACAGACGGTGGGACGGATTCATAGTCGATTTCTGTAATCAGGAAGACATTCTTAGAATACAAGAGAAAAAAAGTTTGGGAATGAAAGAGTCGTAGTCTTAGGGACAGAATATATATACCGGACGCGGGGATGGGGGTCTCGGGCCTTTGAATCCATTCGCTTTTAAGGACTCCGGGAAGAATTGAGAGAAACAGTTCTGTAATGTGAGACATCGATTTTATCGGGCGCGCCAGCAACAAAATGCTGAATGTATGATTTGGGTCGCAAGTGGAGAGAGAGAGAGAACGGGAGACAGGTACGAAGCGGATGACAAACTGTGTTGGTATAAAGTACGGAATAACAAGACATTGGACGATAAATCCCCTTGGAAGGGCCGAGCTCCCGCGGCGGTAAGGGGGAGGCAGAGACAACGTGTAATTAAGGAAGGAGGAGAGAGATGTTGTGCATGTGGCTCGTGGAGGACATAGTGTCCCCGAGGAGATGCACTCCCTGGGCGTAGGACGCGCTGCTCTTCGATGGGTAAGCCCGGAATTAGGAAAGGCGAGTTGTTGTGGTAGTGGTAGTCGTGTGCGTTGTCGTGTGTCATTCTGTCGGGTGAAGAGGTCGTACACGTCTGTGGGCCGCATGCCAGCAGCCCACGTATGGGTGAGGAGATGCAGAAACCTGAGCCGCAGGAGTGGAATTTGACAGCCACTTTTAAAAGTGCTGGCTCACCGAGCAAAGCCGTCGGTAAACCCTCCCGATACCCGCCAGGCGAGTAGGACCGGTAATGTGCTTCCCACTGGCCGGTGACTGCCTACCGCCTAGAGAGAGAGAGAGAGAGAGAGAGAGAGAGAGTCCCTCCCGTCACCCACGACCAGTGATCAGAGAACCGCAGGCGGCGGGGGTGACCGTAAACAGTTAAGGAAACAGACGCATTGGGTAGTAATGTGGGTCAGGCAGGCCATGCTCCCTTGGCCTGGAAGGAGGGGTGAAGGCAGGGCGTAGAGGATTTAATAAAGTAGGGGAGGTCAGCAAAGGCAAATGTGGGTAGGGAAGAAGCTGTGGGTGATGGCGATGGGGGAAGATAAGGAAGGGGGGGAGGGAGTGGTGTCTGCCTGGGAGAGGCGTGGGAGGGGGACCTGGGGTGGTTATGAAGGGTAGGGCGAGTTGGGGGTAGCAGCAGCAGCAGCAGCATCGAGGAAGGGGAGAATAATTGAAGACACCAGACAGTCGGTCGCTCCCCCTGGTTGACGCCCCGGGGGAGAGGAATAGTTTATATGACAACAACACTACCACCACACGTCGCAGGTGGGGAGCCTACTGCCACTCACATAGTGGGAGAGCCGCACTAAGTATGTAATGGGGGGAACTGCAGTAGGTGTACAGTGGGGGTGGGGCTATACTGGCCAGGAGATACAGGATATTGGCCACAGGCTTTAGGCAGTGCAGTGAAGGGATGTGATGCCACAGCTGGCTTGGAGAATGTGCTGGGGGAGACTGTATGACGGGGAGAATGCATTGGATAGAGTGAATGAGGGGAGAACCTGTCGGAGAGGGTATATGATGGGGAGAATGTGTTGGGGAGAGAGCATATGATGGGGAGAATGTGTTGGGGAGGTTGTATGACCGAGAAAACGTGCTGGGGAGACTATATGGTGGGGATACTTTCTTGTAGGAACCATGTTAAATGACGAAAGTAGAGAGATGTGGCATAGAAGGTTACTGATGTTAACAGACGAGACAAAGAATGATATGTATACATTGGGAGCTGAGGGTTGTAGAAGGTTGTATAGTGTGAGGGAGGGAGGGAAATGGAAGGTTGTGAAGTGTGAGGGAGGGAGCGATGTGGTAGGTTGTGAGGTGTGAAGGAGGGTTGACGGTTGTGAGGGAGGGATGTGGAAGGTTGTATAGTGTGAGGGAGGGAGGGAGGGAGGGAAAGGAAAAGGTTGTGAGGTAAGGGAGGGTTTTGGAAGGTTATGAGGTGTGAAGGAGGATTTTAGAAGGCTGTGGTGTATGAGGAAGGGTTGTGGTGGGTTATAGTGTAGGCCGCACTACAACGCTGTCTAGTGTGTCCTTGGGCCACAGTACGGCACCTGTTTATATTATTTTTCCCTTGTATTTCCTATGGTGGGAATAGCATATATCTGTATAAACAGGAGTGTACATAATGGCAGTTTATATAGATGTTGTTGCTGATGGTGAACAGACGTTGTTTCCTGTTTGGAGGGATGGAGAGCCAGCCTGGACTGTGCTCTTAAAGATGACCTATGATGGTTACGTTGAGGGGTCACTTCCTCTCACGCCACCCTCTATGTTATCTCCCCTGATGAGGGGAGATGGTTATCCTCCCCGGTGGGAAGTACTGGTATCTTGCCTGGTGAGAGGGAAGATTATCCTCCCTAGTGGGAGGTGCCGGTATCTTGCCTGGTGAAAGGGAATGTTACTTTGCATGGAAGTTGCTCTAGGTGGCTATCTTTGGTAATGGGAGATGCTGATATCTTGGATATTGAGAGGGAGGGATGGTTGTCTTTGTGGATTGGTAAGAATGCTATCATAGCTGTACTGGAGGTGCTGTTGTCTTGAGTGGTAAAAGAGAATGTTATCTTGGGTGGTGAGGGGATTTATGTCGGGTTATGGGGTTTCATGGCTTGTGAAAGAATATTGTCTTTGGTTTGGACGCGTTGTTATTTATGGCTGCAAGGTCAGAGGCCAGGCCATCATCGTACGCAAGGGTCGGACACTCGTACTCAAGGATCGCATCGTCGTACTGAAGGGTTTAAACACTTGTATGTTAGCGGTAGCGCGCGCGAAAGGTCACAAGGTCACGAGATCCGTTGGAGTGATCGTCGCGTCCATTTAAACTGTCGAAGGTCGAGTCGGGGTATTCACACATCTGGTCCATTGCCTGAAGCGAACTCCCAACACAACAACATGCGACATTCTGTGTCATCAGGACATGTAAACTTCGCTGCAGATTCACTGTAAGACATTTTACTGTACGAGTTCGTTGTTTGGCGTGTACTCGTTGAAAATAGTCTTAAAGATTACTGCGTGTCTTACTACATAGTAAAGCCTCGTATGAATGACCAGTCTAACTTAACCTAACCTAACCTATACAAACACTTGTTATATAAATTTGTGTTATTGTGTGTGCATGTATATTTTACTTGTAATTTCGCTATGATAAAGTGTCCCCTTTTTATTATTAAAATGACCGTGAACGTTGTTTACAGGCTTTTATAATAGATTACTCAGGTAATACATTTCTTGAATGTTTAAAAGTATTTTATGGTTTTGTCATTTTTTTTTTATTGAGGTTTTCAGTCCAAGCGATCATGTGCAAGGTTAAATTCACCAATATTCTGTTTAAGGACTAATTTGTTAAAGGAAATGAATGCAAGTGTCTTAGAGCGAGGGTTGGGGTTGGTATGGGTGGCACTGTAGGTAGAAGCACTTGCTCTTTGCAGATGACACGGTTCTGGTGGCAGACGCCAGTAGTAAATGGTGACACAGTTTGAGAGAGCGTATGAAAGGAGTCAGATGAGAGTGGCTGTGTGCAAACATGAGGTAATGAGGTGCAGCAGGGGGAAGAGTGGGAAGGGGGGGGGGGATGATACAGGAGGATTCGAGTGTAGCTTTGAATGAGGAACACCAGGAAAAAGTGGAGTGTTTTAGAAACCTGGGAGTAGGCTTGGCAGCGGATACAACTATGGGGACTGAAGCAAGTCATAGGATGGGAGATGCTCCGATGAACAGGATAGTGTATGGAAGGAAAGGTCATTGTCTGTCGAAGGTGAACGCGTTGAAAAGGAAATGCCTGAGTACAATATGTGGTGTGAGGCAGTTTTGATATTCATGAGGAATGACAGCGTGAGAGAGATGTGTGGTAGTGAACGTAGTGTGACCGTGAGATGATGACCAGGGTGTGCTGAAATGGTTCAGATACGTGGAGAGGATGAGTGAAGAATGACTGGATCTCAGCAGGTCACAAGTGAAGGGGGGGAGGGGGGGGAAACCAAGAAGGAGATGTGAGGATGAAGGAAGGAAGCTTTGAGGTATCGGGACTTGAACGTTGAGGAGGCTGAAGCCATACCAGGTAGAGAACGAATTGGATCGATGTGATATATGGAGAGGGACGTTCTGTCACTGGGCTAAACAGGGCGTGTGAAGCAGTCTTGGTAAACCGTGACACAGTTCGTAAGGTTCAGCTGTGATTGGTGCGTTCTAGTTTCGGTACCCGCCTCTGTGTGCCTCAGGCTATCTTGAGAAAAAGCACGTTCTTTACTCTTCCTGGCTGCCACTGTATTTTGGGAATTTCGTTTCTGGGCACTGTACTTCCACCTGTGCTTCAAGCTGGTTAGCTCTTAACTTTCTAAGGAGGAGAAAGCCCGACTTCTCGCCAGGAAGCAAGAGAATGTGGGTACACTTGAGATTTCAAGGTGCACTGGGCACTCAGAAAGCACGATCAGGCGGCTGCTTCCTGCAGCACCTCATCAGTGCCTCGCCCCATTCAAGAGATCAAGACCGTGTGGCACCAAAACACTAGACTGGAATACATCAGGAACCTTGCCAAATCCATGCCCAGATGTCTGCAGGTGGTAATCAAGACCGAAGGAGAGATGACAGAGTAATAAAATGTTTGACATCGCCTTGGAGAATGTATTGGGGTAGCATTTTTGTGTCGAGCAATATATATATATATATATATATATATATATATATATATATAAAGTAAAAACAATGAAAGGTATGAATAGATTAGTATGAAAATGAAAGGTCTTATAAGATTTTGTAGATGTGTGGATTGACGAGATAATAGATAAAAGTAAAGACGATGTCTGAGTTGGATTTTATACTAGAAGTGTGAGAAATAAAAAGATTAAAGTTGTCACATTATATAAACTTAATAATGATGATGATAACTGTATTAATAATCGTTAAAAACTTTGGTATAGAAGGTCAGATCCGTCCGTTTTCTTTGATATTGCCATGGCTGGGCCTCTGAGTGGGGCCTTAACTTATGTAATTTATTGAGTATTCTGCGAGTTTTCCTCGCTAACATGAGAATTTCTCGCTAATTGGCGGATATCCTGAGGGTCATTCCTGAGATTCACACAAATTCGAGGAGATATTTTGGGTGGAAGGGAGACGAACTTTCATTTTTCCCTTCCCGAAAATTAGTAATTATTAGCAGTGATTAATTTCACGAGGTAAAAATCTAGCGGCTGTTGGCAACCTCCCCTCCTCCTCCGCCGTTCCCTGGAGATGAGAAAGATTAAATCGCGTCATGAAATTAAACAGATTTTTAATCAGAATGATAAGGATCGGTTGAAGGCTAGGCCGCCATACTCAAGGGCTTTAGAAAATCGTGCTGCAAGTATTAAGGCTGGTCGTAAGGTGAGGAGTCGGTGATTCCATCGACCTCTTGCAACATTTAACGTTATTTTGCGATACGTTTACTTAAAGTTTTGCTTTTAACTGTGATTTATTTTCAGTGTGATTTTATGGATTTTTTTATAATGTTTTAATTTGTATTTATTTAATTTTGTGGAATCATAGGCTTAAATACGAGAAGATAATGTTAAGAAAAGGTCTTATTTTATACTCGCGGACAAACTTGGCCCCAGTATATGTAAGGCAGAACTTGATCTTGTTTATTCCAGTACTGTGCCAGACGGGGTTCCAGTCCCCGCACAGAACAGTGCCCCAGTGATGAAGATATCTGGGTCAACTGTGGTTATCTTGCATGAACAACCTTCTTCCCTTCTTTTTAAGAGACGAACCAAGCGCATATAGTAACAGGCTGGAAGAAGATCTTTAGAATTTGAATTCCTTTACAATACTCCAGAAGGCTCCATACAATGAATCTCTGAGCATAAGATTTACATCCAGCCACTACAGAACGAATTAACTCAAAATTCACGAAAGGGGGGAAAGTTTTTTCAACACAATGTACATTTAGGTTTTGAGAGACTGCTGTCGGTGCTGTCCGTTGTCTTGGCCTTACAAAGGCGAGGAGAGTTCCGGGAGAGGCGGCTAAAGAGCTCCTTTGTTAGTGGGAGTGTTTGGCACTCCCCCTGCAGCCCTCACGGGTCCCTGCCCGCCATGTGGAATACCCCAGGTGCTCTCCTCCCAAGATGGGGAGATGTTCTACGTTCTTCGTCTCGTAGCTCTTGCCTCTACAACCCCATTCAGCATCATTTTTTTTTTCTTGGGGGGGGAGAGGTTCTTGTTCTCCCTCTGGGGGAGGCGTTGGGGGTTGAATCAGATTGTATGGGGCTGCTTGTACATGTGTCCTGAATCTGATGGAATGGCTGGCTCTTGGTCTGTTACAGGACGTGACTGAGAGAGAGAGAGAGAGAGGTGGGTGTGAGTGGGGAAGGAGAGGGGTGAGAGGGAAGGGACCTGTTGGAAAAGAGCGAGTTAGAGTTAGAGAGAGGGCTGTGGGAAGCCAAGATTCTTCTTGATGGGAGAGGAGACTGTAGAGGTGTCTGGACTAACTGGTTGACTGGGGTGACCAGTCCAGAGTGGGGGACCGAGTTGGACAAACTGGTTGACGGGGATCGCCAGTCCAAATGGGAGGGGGGGGGGGCGGTTACCGGGCTCTGGCTGGGGCCCTCCTTACTCAGGTACTGAAGGGAAGGCGTCCATTACAACAGGAGTGCACTAAATAAACACACGCTGTGGACTCTGGCTGATTGAACCGATTATCCGATTGGTGTGATATGTGCTTCGGGGACGGGTGTTTCTCGGCGTTTCGGGCCGTATGTGCTACTTTGCTCCGGCAGGAACACTTCCAGGCAGCAGTAGCAGTCCATAAAAACAGTAATGGAAAAGGAACGATTGTGCACAGTAGCGGGAATAACGGCACCAGTAGCGCCAGACATGCTGCTTTAACTACAGCATCATCCTCACGTAGAGCAACAGTCGCAGTAACATTAGCTCCTGTAGTAGCAGTAACGCCAGACACTCTGCTCACTTCCTCCCACGACGGTGACTGAAAAGCAAATTATTGTGTTGTTGGGGGGACCAGCCCCGTCATACGTGGTGTTACATGGTGTGGCATCCGTTACTGCCGAGTTACTCGAGTTGGTGAGGGGTAACAGTAACTGGCACCTAGTCATATTTGCCGTTATCTCCTACATCTCGTTACCAACTAGTGACATCTACCATGTCGTATGCGTTACTTGATGACACCGACTGTTACCCGGCGATACTTTGTAACACCTGCTGTTACCTGATGACACATGTGGCTATGTAACGACGCTTGTTACTACATGGGCTGCCTGGTGTTACTTGATGTTACGTAGAGTTACCTGAAAAACAATATCCCAACCTTTCTGATTTTCATAAGTATGGTGTTTGATATTTACATCCGGAAGAATAGTTCTCTTAGCTGTTTACACTTAAAAAAAAGACGAATTTATTCACTTGTTTTTACGTTACAAGTAAAAGGCGTTGTTTTAATCATTTACTCTGTAGATTATTTTCCAGCTGAGAATATTCTTAACTGTTTTAGTCAGAGATTTTACTGTTAAGCAGTGTCTTCCCCTGTGCAAATTTTCCAGACACGAAAACTTTATTAAAAAAACAAAATTTACGTTCAGGAAAAAGTTTCGAGTTCGACGGTGAGATCTGTGGCGAACCCTTGTCTTGCCTCCCTCCGCTCCTCGTCCCGCCCTTGGAGCGGCCAAGGATGAGACTCCCGAAGGATTCCTGCTTCGGCCTCTCCTTATGGACGGACGAAACACGAGAAAGTTTTCCAATTTCTCCCTTGCTATTGTGTGAGACTTCCAGCGTCGCTGGTGTGTTTGCTGTGTGGTCCCAGCCAGGATTTTGGCTCCCATTCGTCCCGCGGATTAATTGTGAGTCATTTCCTTTATTCCTGACGTTTTTTTGAGCAAGGGTAATCTCGGAAATTAATTTTGAGCAATTTGCCCGAGTTCCGACACTTTTATGAGCGCTAGTAATTCTAGGATTAATTTTGGGCAATTTCCCCGAGTTCAGACACTTTATGACCAGTGGATATAACTGTTACACATACTGTGAAATGGAAGATTAAGAGACTGTTGTTTGCCTGTGTATAGGATTAGAATTTCAGTGTTCCTTGTTGCGGTAAACTCGACACCCGACACCTGGCTTATCTGGACCCCATGCATCTTCACGTATTTTTATCAGGTATTATTACCACATGTTTTATGTTGCATCATTTCAGCCCCAAGATTTTATTTTCTCCCAGCTGCTTTTCTTCTCCCAACTCCGTACGCCTAGATTATCCTATTTTTATCCCTAATCTGGTCCCAGTTTATTCCCCGACCTCTGACATAGCTTTTACCTTAATGTTGTTGCCGCCCCAGCCCATATCTTTTGCTAAATCCATCTTGCACATCATCCGCGGCTTTGCCCCTCCCCCCTTATTCATCTCACTGGCAGCCTTGAAGCATGTCTCTAGCTTATCCCTGCCCCACTCATAGCTCATACCAAGCTCCAGTAACGTACGTATGTTCATTCTGTCTACATCCTTTACCTTATTCCCGCTAAGGCATCCTGGCACCAACGTCAGATGCAGTTCCAGACGTTACTCTATCCCAGCTATACTTTCTGAATCATCCCAGGGTATAGTTGACGCTGTGCCTTCCCCCATCACATCCCAGCGCTAGACTGTCCGGACGAAAGTGAGCTGTTCGCGTTAGTCTTTCCAAGTCTGTCTTCACTCGGTCCCGATTCCCAGTCATATCCTTAGCCCATCATCTGTAGCTTTTAGCTCATCCCAGACTCAAACTTGATCTCTCCTCCCCCCCCTCCTCCTCCCTCGGGTTCAAGTTATTTGCATATCTCAGCAGTAGGCCATAACCTGGAACCTGCCAGCCCTGGGCTCATCATTTCCTGAGACTGTCATCTTCAAGACTGTGGATCGATCGTCCGAAATGTTCCATTTCCTCCGCTGCATAGAAAACTTTCAGACGCCACTTGAGTTCCAGCGGAACCCCCGCCATAATTTACTGGAACCCCGGCAGACTTTTGCTTCTTGCCGGCGTTTTCCCTCTCCCGATGTGTATATATTGCATTGTCGACTCCATCAACTCGCATCTGGGATTAAGTAAGTCCCTCCTTTTTTTATATATATCGGATGATTCATTTTTTAATACAGGTGATTGGAAAGCTCGAGATGGTTCTTGGGTCAGTTGTGGATTGAATCCGCATCACGGAGGGAGGGAATCTGTCTGTACCGTGCACGGTACAGACGCAGCTAGCTGTTCCGCCGCTGTGGGTGGGGGGTGAGGAAAGACCCCCACCGAGGTCCCTGCCCGGGCAAAGGGTCTCGACGATTTCGCGCGGATGTTAAGTCGCTCAGGAACGAATCCTTTTACATTTTGATGGAGGGGCAACCATCTCGGGGAAGCTGGCCTGACTCTCGCACCTTCTCTCTCTCTCTCTCTCTCTCTCTCTCTCTCTCTCTTTTCCCCTCCACTCCGCCACGCCTCTCCACCACCACTTCTTCTCCAGCATCTCATCTCCTCCAACTCCCGAGTTCCTGCGTGGACACTTTATTCTCCAAAGATGATCATGACTCTTTACGACCTGCTTACATCTTGTACTTTTTTCCTCTCTTTTTCCAAGGTCGTCCCGTCCCTCGTCGTCTTTTCTTTTTATTTTTTTTTTTCATTTCCTTTCTTTTCCTCTTCGTTGTTGTTCATCCGTTTCTCTCCAGCTCTTCTTGTTTATTGCGCTTTTTTTTTTCTTTCCGTGTGTCGTGTCCTCCTCTTCGCCGCCTCTTTAGTCGCATGTCTCTTGCCGAATTTCAAAGCGTACGTTTATTTTCACTCTCTCTCTCTCTCTCTCTCTCTCTCTCTCT
>JAYMFT010267053.1:0-10681 GCA_038088735.1 Panulirus argus
CCTCGCTGACGCGGGAAAAGGCGAATTTGTATGAAAAGAAAGAAAAAAAAAGAAAAAAAGAAATATATATATATATATATATATATATATATATATATATAAAGTGGGGCATGTCACCGATGGCTGCGACGACATCCACAACCACCAAAATGGCAGCATACTGCTGGCTGACATATTACTTGCCACATATATGGCAACATACTGCCAGCAAGTCACATAACCCAAGCCTCATCGTGGTGTATGTGGCTGAGAATTGTGAGAAGCTACCAGAAATGCCTCGACCAGCGTCGCCATAAAGGCCACTGGCGAATTTGGTGTCAGTATCGGGTGGTCTTGGCGGTGTACCTCTAACGAGATTGGCAACAAAGAATAAAGTATTGGTAGTAAGACACAATATATGACCAAATTTCCGGTCTAGGGAGGATGATAAACATTCCAGTAAACTTCGCAAAATATATTCGCTTGATGAGGGAAATTTTCACTTACATGAAGAGGTCAATGCTTCTGATCAGGAGTGGAGGTCGGAGGAACCTAGCCAGGTCTGTGGCTGGAGCCTCCACCCGCGCCGTATAATGAGGCTCCATTCCCTTCCGGTGATGCTGGGTGTATTTATTTCTGGTATAGAAGTTGATTCATGGCACAGTCCTGACCGCCTTAAGTGCGGCGTCACTCTAGCACTTTCTGTGTCAGTGTCCTGACCATAAATCTCCGTCAGTTTCGAGGGCCATCGAGCAATACGAAGTTCTTCCTCTTTATTTCGAAAGCTTTCGTAAATTTCTGCATTAAAGTTAAGATCTATAGTATATTCATGACTTTTATAATATATTCTATAAACACTGAAGTCCGCGATCATTGAATTTAATCTTGATAATCATAAACACAACTCATTTAATTATATTTATACCACGTGAGTTCATCTGCAAAAATAATTTCGTCATGGCCCTCTTGGCATTCCCAGTACGTAGAACGCCTTACTGAATATATAAGATTCCTTTGTTGTTAAGGGGGGCACTAAAGCTCCTATAAATGCAACGCAGTCACGGAAGAGGAAGGCATATAGGTATGCAATAACGCCGGCACTCAGAGAAGAGTTCTCTGAACACTACCATAATACGTTTGTGATATATACTTTCTCTTTGAGCCAAGGATGAGCTCAGCAACTACGCTTTTTAGCGCCCCTGGCCTTTCTTCATCGTCTAATAAACATAAGGTAGCCACACCGTCCTCAACAGTCAGAGCCATATGAAAATGAAATTACTGATTCGTTGGTTCTACTCATGTGTGTGTGTGTGTGTGTGTGTGTGTGTGTGCAAAGGAGAAAAAGATAATGACGGAAATCAGAAAGATGATGCAAGAAATGCCAGTGTGACGCCGCCTTTACCAACCCACTGGCTCAAAAACATAATCTAAGGATTTACCATCCTCCATTGCAATAACCTCATGAAACATCTAAAGAATCAACAACATTCATATCACAAATTCAAAATCGAATGTCTATGAACTAATTTCTAAAACACACGGAAACGTTGAACACCTAAATACGTATCAAAAGTATGAAATTTCTCCATTTTGGCAAAACTAGGAATCTCACACAATTTCTGTTCCGTCCAACACCAGCTCAGTAAAAGTCTCTATCATAAATGGAAAATTCTTTTTTACAAGTTATGTTCACAGGGAGGGTCGGCAACATTTTTGAGTCAGGTGAAAAATGTTTCTGGGATAATGTCCATCTGTTAAATAATTCTCATTCCGAAAAACACTTTATAAAGGAAGCAGGAACAGATATATAATCATGGCAGATCCTTGGATCCACAGGATAAATTTCTCATCTGTTTAATCAGAAAAATCTTTAGACTGGTATAAGAAACTGTTGCTTATACCTACACCCAAAAATACATTTTTTCACTCTAGTTCCCTAGAAATAGAAACGTCGTTTTGCCAAATACTCCCAAACTTGATCTCTCTCTCTCTCTCTCTCTCTCTCTCTCTCTCTGGTGAAAAATTTTCTGCTGGAGAAAGTAACATTTAAAGCGAATATAATTCCGTTACTATTCCACGAAGGCAAGTATATCTCAAGCATTCCTTCAGTTGATGCTTACGAGTTTCTGTACATGAATTCTGAACCCACCTGAATCATGCCTACTGTACAGATGAGTTCTGGTGCTTTGTGAAAGTCTTGATCATCAGTTGCTTTACAGCGAGACAAGTGGGAGGAGAATATAGGAACAAAAACGTTCCTTTTCAGATTTTCCATTTACTTCGCTTATATCTGAAGTCAAGTGAGATTGATTCAAGCAAACTAACTCTTGGAGACGGTACCGGAATTTTCCACGTATTGTCTGTTTGGTCAAAGACAGGCATTTGAGAATGAACTTGTTATCTGGCTAAACAGATGCCAGTAATGGTGTGTTATCTGTATATTAAATATCATTGGGAAAAAGGAATAGACGAGAATAGATCTTATTTGTCAATAAACCATTTGTGGCTTCTGAACGGCTTTAGAGTATGTAAGCTTTTCGTAAATACAAGCCAAACAATAAAGAAATAGATTCCCACTTTTCTTCAAAAACTTAAAAAAAAAAGAAAGGAAATGCAGAATTCAGAAATTGTAACTTGAATTGTCTTGAACGTTGTATCTCGAGAAGTTAAAGACATTATTTACTGATAACATTATGCACAACACAACTTACCGTAGTTTCATTAATGTTTATAAAATTAATTCTTGAAATTATTGTGCATTACCATCAGATTGGTTCCCCATGAGTTATATTTCTTTAAAGACAGCATGATATACATTAACCAGCATCCACACGACTTGCTGGAAGGAAGCTTTCCTTCCCCATATGTTGTGCTTTACTTGTACCTTACTATCTCGCCAACATGGAGGAACTCTTGGCGCTACAGTCCACGGTATAACGTAATGCTGAGACCAGTGTTCGATAAAACAGTTCTGAACAACCAGTAAAAGTTCATATTGTCTCTGGTCTTTCAGCTATGGCTCTCTCAGCCAACTCTTGTTGACCGGTAAGCGTACCTCAGGCTTAGAATTTCTCTCCTTATACGAAGATGATAGAGACTGAGATAAAAACATTTTTTTTTTTTAAGAAATACATTTTCTGCTTTTTTTTTCTTAAGTTTTTAGTGTTTAAGTCAGTCTAAAATTTTGATTCTTTTTTCTATTTTCATCGCAGCAGAGGTAACGCTGGCCATGAGACTTCAAATACTATGGCACAAATAAGTCGACGGAAATGTGATTCTGGTGTGCTGGTTGCCACTGGTGTGCCGGTCTCTTAAGCTTCCCTGGGCTACCACTAGGATTACAGAACGAGTCGAGACACAGCTCACGGTTGAGCCTGTGTGTGTGCGTTATCTGGGCGGCTGCTTCCTGCTTTATGCAGCAATTTTGTGAAGCAACTGTGTACAGTGGGTGTGTGTAGCAGCTGCACAGAGCAGCTGTATGCAGCAATCGTGTAGGTCAGCTGTGTACAGCAGTTTTGTGCGGTAGCTGCGTGCAGCAGTTATGTACAATAGTTGCGTTCAGCAGCGGTGTGAAGCAACAGCATAAAATAGCTTATAAGAGTAGCTGTGTACAGCAGCTATGTGCAGCAGCCATGTACAATGCCAAATTAAAACAGTTAAGTACGGCTACCGTGTGCATTACCCCGGTAAAGCAGTTGTGTGCAGTAGCAGTATTTGGCAGTAATGTGCAGCGGTAATGTACAGCAGATTCGCGTAGCAGCCGAATTCATTAACCGGTAAAGCAGTTGCGTGTAGCAACTGTGTACAGCAATTGTGTGCATTGGATTTGTACAGCATATGCTTGCAGCAGATGTGTGCAGCAACTGTAAGCAGCATTTGTGTTAAGCAGCTGTAGGCAGCAACTGTGTAGGACAACTTTATGCAGCAGCTGTATGTAGCAGCTATACGAAGCAGCTGTGCACAGCAGTTGTATACATCAGCTGTTTGCAGCAGCTGTGCACAAAGTCTATTGAAGCAGCTGTATGCGGCTGCTCTGTACAGTACCTATGTACTGTAGCTGTGTGTAACAGCTGTGTACAATAGTTTGTGAAGCAGTTGTGTACGGCAGCCGCCTGCAGAGGCAATTTGCAGCAGCATTGTGTGCTAGCTGCGTGCAGCAGTTGTATGTAGCAGTTGTGTGCAGTACTTGTGTGAAACACTTGTGTACAGTAGATGTGTGTGCAGCAGCTGTTGTGTGAAGCATCTATGTACAGCAGCTGTGTGCAGCACCTATTGTATGAAGTAGCTCTGTGCAGCAGCTGTGCAGACAATCTATGTACAACGGCTATGAGCTATGTGCAGCGGCTGTTTGCAACACCTGTGTGCAGCAGCTGTGTACAACACCTGTGTATAGCGTGTGTGCAGTATCTGTACGTAGCAGATGTGTACAGTTTTGTACAGCAGGTGTGTAAACCATGCGTGTGTAACTTCTGTGTGCAGCAGCTTTATATGTCAGCTGCATACAAAAGTTGTGCTCAGCAGCTATGTACAGCAATTTTAAGCTGCAGCCGTGTGCAGCAGCTGTGTGCAATAGTCGTGCGTAGCAGCTTCATGTAAAACAGCTGTGTGTAACAGGTCTGTGAAGTAATTGAGTACAGCAGCTTGGTGCAGTAGCTGTGTACAATCGCTCTGTACAGAAACTGTGTACGGCAGCTTTGTACGGAAGCTCTGTGCAGCATCTGTGTACAGCAGCCATGTTAAGCAAATGTGTGAATTATGGTGTACAACAACTGTTTGCAGCCGTTCTGTACAGCGACTGTGTACTGTAACAGTACGCCGTTGCTGTGTAGAGCAACTGTGTACAGCAGCTGTGTGCAACAGCTATGTTCAGCAGCTGCGCGTGAAACCTGATTGCAACGGCTGTGTATTTCAGCTCTGTGTACCAGCTGTACACAGCAGCTGTATGCAGTATTTATGTGCACCAGGTGTGTGTAGGATATTTGTACAGCAGTCGTGTGCAGCACCACGCCAACACTTCCTGTACACCAGACTGTGAGATCTCCCTGTGAACCACCTCATCTCCGAATACAACAAACAGAACCAACAAAGAAGAGGAAAATCATTTTTCTTTTGCAAAATGAACAAAAAGAGAACAGCAACAGTTTCCCATCTAATACATCCAATATCTTATCAGATGATGATAATCTGATGGAAAACCAATGTTCTTCCTCCGAGTTGTAATCTGGCGGTGTTGTAATGTATGCAATGAACGTATTACGGAAACGGTCTCTCTTTCCCTGTGTTGTCCCTTTTTTTGTTACTGACGATTCATAATTGTACCATTTTTTGTTATTCTATTGTCTCGTCCTGCATCAATATGAACAAATCATCAACTGATGAAAAGGATATCTAACCAAATGCCTTTTTGTGGATGGCTGAACTATCAAATCCAACACGTTCTTAAAACGTTTATTGTGTTCTCTCCCTAAAGGTCGAATGACACCACAACATCCCTTTGACAAATCGAGAGTAAACAATACTTTAACGTTGCAGATTAATGCATCAGTTTTTAGTTTTTCACTCAATTCTGACTGTAGACTTTGACAGTCATTTGCCTAAAGTTGGAAATATCCTCAAAGATACGTTCGTCGTCCACACGACGATCTAACGGGTACCCGTGGGGTCGCTTGTCGGGATACTGTCTGTCGTAGCCATAGTGGATGAATTTGGTGTTTTCATGTAGGTCGTCCAAGGCTGCGTCTGCTTGGCCGTCCGTCACAGCCACCACCAAATTGAACTCCATCCCTTGGGCCTGACCTTTGGGCAGCAGGAATCTGTTGGGCAACCCAAACGCACTTTCAAAGTCCTCAAGATTAAGGTCACAGGGTGAAGAGAGCGCTGCATCGGCCGCTTTCATCAGAGTTTGGAGACTCGGCACATCAGGAACAGTCACTGCCGACTCATTGGACCTACGTATCACGTGGTTACTGCCTGGTGTCACTGTTGGAATGAGAAGAGTAATCATACATATGTAATCACTTCATTATTTACTACTAAATTCTCCCAAATACCGATTTATCTCCGTACTTAGTAAGGTTAGTGGAAAAGAGGTTCCATCTACTCTACTTCATTTTTTGACAATTTGCCATTATCTTGCTGTGACATTTGATTGATCAACTTACGTTTTACCCAGAATTTATCCAGCTCTATAGCTAGCCATCGACCTTCGTTGAATGGGTAGACGATGCCGTTGTTGTCGTGACGGGGCCAGGCGAAGACGCGAACTGTGGCTAGGACTTCTCTGTCGAAGTTGTTGCTGACATCGATGATGAAGGAGAAATTTCTGTGATTCAAACGTTGCACGTATGTAACAATCTCCACATCGTCAATATCAACCGTGTCGTCTACAGCATTCAGGAGACTGTATTCAAAATCCTCAAAGAATGTTTCTAGAGCGCCTTCAATGCCAATGCTATCAATCGACACACCGGTAAACTTCAACTCGTCCCTGGTGTATGGAGTGAGAGAGTCTTTATGTTCTCTGAAGATGTTATCCATATATTTGTGGAGCCTGAAGAAACTTGGGTCGCGTGTGGAGGTCTCGAAGTGTTCCAGCACGCCGGGAGGCAGGTCGAACTTGCCTGTGGGGTCTCCCTGGCGGCCCAGCATGATGTGAGCTGTGTTATGGAGGGAGCCGTAGAATCCGGGGTTGGCACTGTACCCTGACGACTCGATGATGTCACCAAGGAATTCAATACCTTGAGAGTTCATGATGTCGATGAGTGATCCGTTCAAGGAGGTGATATAACCATGAGCTATGGCATCACGGATACGGTCCTCAATCATAATCATGTCTTGGACGCGAGCAACACCGTCCACATCCGCAAAGTCGACGTTATCGGGACGGGAAGGGAAGTAACCACCATACTTGTATGCTGTATGAGGAGCAAAGCCTTCTTTGATGGGTTTGTTCCAGTCTAGTTCCTCCACGGGGTCCAGGTAGTTGGAAAGACGTTCTGCGTCATAGCGGACGGTCAGCTGATGATGTACCCAGAAGAAGCTTTCACCTTTGCGATCCAGATGTAGGCCTTTATGCCAGTCTTCCCACCAGAATGGATATTCCATATGCCAAAGAACGTGGTGGGTGTTCAATCCAATATCTTCACCAAAGTAGGCCACAAGCTGCTCAGGGTTCTTCTTGCTACCTGTAAAGTTCGACTGAAGTCTGGAAGGAGTGTTAGTCATCTGGGCTTTATAGGCCTTCTGGATTACCTCACTATTGGTGAACATGTGAGGAGTGACCTCGTAGAGGGGTGGTAGCACCACTCCCTTTCCCTTCTTTGAGTGAATCAGAGATATGTACAAAGCATAGAGAAACTCTCCTTCATTCATATGCTTACGGAAGTAGGCAGCATTGCTGATGAAAGTATGCCAGTTTTTGCAATGAACTAAAATATTAAACATCATGAACGCTTCCTCTCTATGTCGTGTGTTAAAGAGAGAGAACCAATGTTTCTTTGGCAACAGCCTGCCAGACTTTAGCTCTGCCATCAGCTCTTTAACACCGGCTCCCTCGTCATAATAAGGGAATAGGTCAGCTTCTGGGTCGAAATTCTCCCCTAGCTGCTTCAGGTTCTCATCACGAATATCCCCGTACAACTTGAACACCAGGTAATTGACGTCATACTGCTTCTGTGCCAGACTCACCTCTGCCAAAGAAAAAAATAAGAAATTGTAGAAATAGGATTTCACTAAAAGAAAAAGGTTCAGGTATCGAAGATTATTTGGGATTTAATGGAGAGATTCCAGATCATCATCTAGTCTCAAGTAGAAAGTTATTTCGTCATAGAAATGTTTGCTTAAGATGGATATGATGAATTTTTCAAATGTGCGACAACAGGTAACATTAAGATGGATAGGTATAGAGGACAGAAACAATGACATCCCTTCATCCAAAGAACACGCAAACATACTCATGAGTCACTACTCAAGAATCAGCCACAAACCGTCACCCTTAAACAGGAGTCAAGTAAAGTATACCTATAATCCATTCAGAAATTACTGCCTAACCAACCTTCACTCCCATTGATACAAGCAGTTTAATTAGAACCTTACAGAATTCTCCTGCAACTGCAATGAGCCCTGGCAATATATCAGATTTTCACATAAGGCACTTCCAGGCCCACTTGCAGTGCAAGCACTTAACATATCCCCAACTATTCCTGGCTAGACAATAAACTCCTTGTCATCTGAAAGCTTGCTAACATAACACCAAGCCTAGAACCCTCCAAATTACCCAACTCCCCCCACCCCACCCCATCTACCGCCCTATATCACTCGTATCTTCGTTTCCAAATTCTGTACAAAAAAAAAATACACTCACCTGCACAGTATGGTTTCAGGCCAAAACATTCTACCGCTGATGTCACACAACATATCATAAATGATTCAACCAACCACAACTTCCTTCCCGCACTGTTCTAATTGCAATGTACAACAACAAAACATTTGACCCTTTTCCCCGACACACCACACAAAAAAATGCTTGGCATCACCCCCCACAATAATATTGGTTGGCCAATTTCATAGCCGACCGCCATGCCAGAGTTCCTCACAATGGCATCACTTCTAAACCATCAAAACTACAGTAGAGTTCCCCAAGGACCAGTCCTGTCTCCAGTTCTCTTCAATTTCTTCCAGCACGACATCTCATTACCTCCGGCAAACATCAACATGAAGTTCCTTCCATACGCAGAGGACCGAGCAATCACATTGCAATACCCTAACACCACAGCACGAACATCAAACATTCAGCACTACATTACAGAACTGGAACAATGGCTCATCCAGAACAGAATGTCAGCATCTCCAAAGAGGTCTTCAGACACTCATTTAACCCCAATTAGACGCGAATCCAGCTCACACCCTCCAGTCACTTTGAAAGGACAGGCTTTCCCAGTGAACGAAACACCAACCATTGCAGGCATCACATACTACACACGCATGACATTCACTCCCCACACCAATAGCATAAACACAAAAGCAAACCATCAACTAAATGACCTCATATCTCTAAGTTGAGCCATATTTGGACGGGGAAAAGAATCCCTCATCTTTAACAAACAATTCATCCTCTCTACTTTAAGCTAAGCCTCGCTTGCCTGATCTTCCGCCCCCACAATAGCAAGTATAACAAAGATGAAAGCCACACAAAATACAGCAGCCAAAACAATAACTGGCTGCCGATCAACCACAAATACTCAACAGCATCAAAATGAAACAAACATCCTCCATGTACAGTCCCACCTCAATATGCTTGATACTCAGTCCTATGCAACATCATCAAATCCCTCCCTCCTAAACCTCTTCATAGACTAACCACCAATCTCTAAGCAGAAATAAAAAGGTTACTCCTGCCTCACATTTCAGTAGCATCTACTCACAGAACCCACTGCCTCTAACAGTTATAACGCTAAAAAAAAAAAAAAATACAGAAATAACGCGACAAGCACTAACAACCGGTTTCCCAACTCACTCAAACTCAAACCCCAAAACATATACCCATTAGAAACGAACTCCCCAGACAGGAGTCATTCTCTCCCGCTTAAACTCTGGACATCAAATGTCAGTGCTACACCTCAAATATCGTTTCAACACATCACAAAACCCTTCATGCCCAGAATGCAGCATCTTGCGACCTAGAATAACCACTCAGGTCACAGTTCAGGTACCTGAGCAGGTAAATGACACTGACTTTCACATATGGGCGAGGTCTGATGTCATCAACCTTATTGGCATCACCAAACCAACTGACTGATAAATACCCTTGAATCAGTGGGACGGCCAGTCAGTCAAACAGTCCACTGGCTATAGCTATCGTCCACCGATGCTATCGGACACCCTATGCTTGGAAAAGTCCTCCCTCTGGCAAGGTGACTCATCTCTCACAGCTTCCTTTAGAAGCGATTTCCAAGTTACTGTGGCGTCTGGCAGGATCCGCGTTGGACATCGCCAATGCCTGTGTCCTGCAGGTGCCTAATCTTCAAGAACTTAGACGCCGTGCTTCCTCCTGCAGAAGCACGGAGACAAAACCTCAAACGTTTCCTGCTATATCAGGACTCGGCTGCATCACCTACCTGCCTGCGACTCCCCTGTCCTACAGGATTACTGCCTTGTCACTTCTACCTTACCTCACCTCATCTTACCTGATCCTCTACCGCAAGCAACTGCATATCCTGACCTAGTATATCATCATTGTACTTATTCAGTGAAGCACTGGATCATTTGCCTGCCCTTCCTGACCCGACTGCACTCTTAGTCCTCACCATTGCAAAAGAGATTAGACAACCTGACTCTCTGGTAACAAACTCCTAAGGATTTCCTATACTACAGACCTTTAGTTAGACAAAAACATTTTTCCCTTGTGCAATTTTACCATGCGCTTTATTCTACTACAGACTCCAGCGATTCATTTGTATGATTCCTACGCTTTTCATTACGACAACTTCGTCATATCAAATTTTATCACACCCTACCCATATACCTGGCCGCTATGACCATTCTCCTAATATTCTGGATTTGTTTTTCACTTCTAGTCCATCTCGCTGTAATCACACCATCTCGCCCCCACTTGGTTCATCTGATCATACTCTTGTAAATGTATCTATTCGAACTGCACCTCCTCCTCCAGCAGCCCTTTCTAAGCGTAAATACTGGCACCTGA
>JAYMFT010267064.1:0-10681 GCA_038088735.1 Panulirus argus
ATATATATATATATATATATATATATATATATATATATATAGAGAGAGAGAGAGAGAGAGAGAGAGAGAGAGAGATGTATATGAGCGACGCGAGAGAAGTATTTACTTTGCATCCACACAGCTGTCTTCTAACACCCATTATACACACATACACATTTTCCTCCCCAGGCCCTACTGAAACTCTGCAGATAGAACCACCAGGGCGCTGGACGCTGCAGGTGTGGCTGTCCGGCCGCGAGACCACCTGTAACGTCATCCACGGAAGCAGCTAAGGCCACGGCAGCTACTTCCGTTAACCCTGCCCAAGCAGACCGGGCTGCAGGCGTAAACTAAGCGAGGAACACAGACTTTTTTTATGTGGACGTTATGAGATGGGCAGACTCTCCTATCAAGTATGAGGGAGTGGGGAGACTGCTGCATGGGTGAGTGAGGTGGGCACAGAAACGTGTGTGTGTGTGTGTGTGTGTGGGGAGACATCTGAGAGAGAGAGAGAGAGTATCTGGGGGTGACTGCGGTGCGAGTGTCACATTAGACATTATCCCACCACACTGTCAATCTTTTGTGACAATCTCACTTGCTAATCAACGCGCGCTCACCTCAACGCTCTCCCGACAACCCTAGGTTACGACACATCTTCGCAAACAAGCTAGTTAGTCCATGAGTCGAGTAGCCCCATTCTCCACCATCTTTCGCTCATTTCTTTTTTCGGTACTTGAATTCAATCAAAAATGTTACGTTTGTTTCATTCATCTTTCTGATGAAGGCTCAGGGGGGTCTTCCTTCTCGTCTTTCCTTCCTATAAACCTTCCACTATCAAGATCTGGGTCGACAAACAACTGACCTTAAATTGCTTTCAATTTTCATCATCTTAATATCATTTCATCATTTCAGCCGACTTAAGCGACTACTGTACACTTTTGAGGGTCTCATCAGCCACTAAAAATGTATATGTATTTCGGCTAATCAGTCACGTATTAACAATGAGGTAATGATGATATGCCTCTGAATTTTTTCCTACCCTGTTAATCCACTCCAGTCCCTGGCTTCCGTCTCAACCTCTTCAGCGCCAGTGTTTTAAGAAATCTATTTTTCAATAACATCTT
This sequence comes from Panulirus argus, assembly GCA_038088735.1. Lineage (NCBI taxonomy): Eukaryota > Metazoa > Arthropoda > Malacostraca > Decapoda > Palinuridae > Panulirus > Panulirus argus. The sequence goes on from JAYMFT010267064.1 coordinate 1,104, forward strand.
CTTCCTCTGTATGCCATCCCCCCCCCCTTCCGTTTTCTTCCAATCCTTAAACCTTATCAATCTGCCCTTACTGGCAAATGCCACCTCTTCAACAGCCCGGCCTCTTAGTCATCGCCAGATTATTCCACTATCTGCTCATCACTAAGCTAATCAAAAGACCCCACTATCCAAAAGAATAATAAAATAATAATAAAAATAATACATCTACAACACTCGGGTGTCCGCTGTGCTTACAAACCGGTTCCTGGAACTTGAAGTTAAGTGTTTAAAGAATAACCAGCTCTATGTTGATTCTCACCTCCTCGACAAATGACGGATTAACAAAGCAAAAATGAAGATGGTATCCCAAATTCCCAACACCCCTCGGGGCGGTGACTCTACACAAGCCAAGAGAGAGAGAATCAACCAGACCAGTAATTCAGCATCTTAAATATAAAGAAAAACTAGAAATCCTGGCCGGGAAACGAGAAAGTACCGGGAAAATCGATGTAACAAACAACTGAACAACGTTATAAGTTCTTACGGTGACTCTGTCTTGCTTATTAACAATGGCACTGGAGTTATATATAAAAAATAACTATTCACGTCTTTCTCAAGGATTCATTTTTTATGGTTAACTTGTTCAAAATGCCGAGAAAATCGCTAATTTGTCGTAAATATACCTCGCTTGCCATCATCCAATGACTAGCTATTTCATAACATGAATATTGAAAGTTGATTTTCTTTTACCCACAAAATGTATTGGTATGAATAAAACGCCGAGCGTACGTCATGTAAATTACCGTAAGATTTTTTTGTTTGGTTTTGTTGTTGGTTTTATTTTCTAAACAAGCACGACCTAAAGACAGTTCGATTAACTGGTCTTTGACCTGACTCTTACACTTAAATGCCAGGCCAAAGGTCACACTATCATACACAAGGGTCGTTTCCCCGTGTTTAAAGGTATAACGCGTCACACTATCAGGGTGTAAGGGTTAAACTATCCTTAACTAGGGGAGGGGGAGGCATGAGGCTCAGCTCATCAATAGTCTGAGGACGAAGGCCTCGGTGATGTAGTATTAACCATCCAAGCGAGAAGACCCGGGCGGGTGGGCGTGCAAATATGCGGTGACCTTGCATAATCTGCCACCACCAGCACCACCATTAACTGCTCTGTGAACCGGTGAACAAAATGGGATGGAAATATCTGCCCCAACCCTAACACTTGACCAACCACGTCATCTGAAAAGCCATCCATCACTTTCTTAAACAAAAAGCCATTGTCTAAACACTGAATTGAAAAAAAAAAAAAACTGTGGTAAGAAATGTAATGTCATTATTCACTTCCCGGCATCGACTCAATTAAACACGTAAATTAAGCAGGGTCGGAGAAAGCTGGCATTACGAAGGAGAAGCGAGATATTCCCAGATATGTGCCTAGCACGCAAGGATAGTCTTCTGTCATACTCTTAAATCCTGCCACAAACCGACTCAACGTGCAGGAGACTGAAATCCACACGAAAGATATCAAACCTATAAATTCAACTGCAGTTGTTCTCTACTCTTATATCTTTAAATAAAAGATCAAAGACCAAATGGTAAATGTACTTACACGAAAACACGGTACATTTCACAACGGAGACACTAAGTAATCACAATTAGAGGTCAAACAGACGAGATATTCAAGGCAATAACAGTTATGGCTACCAACATAACGCAACCATTACTCCCTGGCACCACTGCCTGCCGGCAATATAACCGGTCATACTATTAAACCTGTCGTTTCCTGGTCAATACGGACTCCATCTGTAAAACTTACCAACTTACCTGCCTCTATCGGGGCTAGCAACCTGTGAATGGACGTACGCCACATCCACCACCAGCACTCACTACTACAGCTTCCTCGCTCCATGTTGTTGCAGCACCATTCATAAGACGATTCCTCCCCCGCTGTGATGACGTTTGTAATGTGGGAACATTCAAAGTAATCTTTCTAACATCTAAATCTCTACCAAGAATGGAGGCCTCAGATGCACTGGGTTCAGACATACGTTCAAGAACTTAAAAAAAATAAAAAAAGTCAGATTACTGCCGAGCTTTTCACACTATACAATCGGTTTAAGACCTATATTTCCTATGAATGCCCGGTATGGTAACAATAACTTACTTTTCATTCATGGTAAGTTCGACATTCCTGTATTACTGCAAAATAACAATAATAATAATAATCTTGAAAGTAATTCTTCTAATTAACAAAAATTAAGTTTCGGAATTATCAGACTTCAAATTCGACTGAAAACCAGTAAACACTGCAAACACAAGTTTGGAGGTGGCAGATGGAGACAGTAGCGAGCACTGCAGAATACCAGGCTGGGCCTGTTTCCTCCTCACATCTCACCAGTGAGTTACATTTGACTGAAGAACCATTCCCATGGACTACAAAAGCAAGCGTACTATGGAGAGTAACCACACAGGGCACGGGTACCGTTACGTCAACCACCACATAGCTTGCTGGGGAGCGAAATAAGCAGCAGCAGCAGCATCAAAAGCAGCCTCGGCAAGATCTGGAGCACCTCTCAACTCTCACTACGTCCTGTTCTTCACACACTCACAAGCTGTGGTAAATGTGCCACTCAAAAAAGAAAAAACTAGACAACTCAAAGTATCAAAGTGGAGAGCGATGAGTTAACGTGTTTTGTTACCCCACCCGAGTCAGGAGGCCCAACTTATCGTACACCTGTAGCCTAGTCGAACTACACGTGCACAATCCCACTATCCACACAAGCCCCACATACCCACACACAACCTAATATTTGTTCACACCATATCTTCCAAGTCTAAGGAACTATAGAATACAGATAACAGTAAGTTAAACGATCTCATCTCTTGCTATTCGTCATGCCTGATGGAGAGACATGAAGGAGGCCTCCATAATCTGGATGTTTTAACTACGGAAGCGATAATATGCGGCATGCGACAACGGAAGTAGTAATGACCTCTTGGCAGGGAGGAATACCCACTTAAAAACATGGAGATGTCTCGCGCTTCCATTCACAAGCCCTAAATGTTCAAAATGTCGACTGTAATTCTGAGGACAACCAGTTCCTGACGCCCAGAATCTAACTTTTACCTCCAGAAGCCCTCTGACATCCCAAACATATCAAATTCCAGTTCCTAACATTCGCCTAAGTCCACTGGACCCGCAACATATATTTCTTAAAGTAGAGCAATCAGGCCCTAAGAGTCCATGCCCTAACGGCTACAGTTGACAGCCTGCCTCGCCTCAACACCTAACAGTAAACTCAGCTTTCCAAACATCCCGCAGCTCTCGACCAGCCTAGCCTAGTCCCACACACACACACACGCAATGCCTGGCTCACTCTCCATTCAAGTAAACTGAGTATAGCGCTTCCCTGCACATTCCTCAGTACCTACCATTAACTGGAAGATATCCAATAAGGTGAAGACTGAAGGGCACCTGGTGAGATGATAATGGATTAAAAGAGGGTGGCTGAGAGAGGTGGTGGAAGTTACCAGGACTTGCTAATAATGGATAACGTGGCGAGAGCGAGTTACCAGCTAGTAATTGTAATCATGAAGCTAAGTGCATTTTGAAGTCTGTTACTTCGGACAGACACGAAACAGACGCGGTTACCTGTGCGTCACCGTAACGGGGCAACCAAGTGTTACTTGTGACAGTGTCACGCCCGTTACTGCTGGTAACGGCAGTTAAATCTTACCAGGATCTGGGAATGGTGATAGTGGCTGATACATACCTGTCGACAACAAGTGGGAGGAAGGAAAGTTAAAGACGAAGGATGACTTAGGAAGGAAATTGAGATGTATATTTGGAAAAGAGAAAGAGGAAGTACGGAAGAATAACCGAGGAACTAAGCATGAAGCAGACGAAGGAATGTGAGCAGGAAGAGGCGCGGAGTAGAAATGATGATCAGAACTACGAACAGACTTAAAACTGAGATCCAATTACAGAGAGAGGTGGATGGATGGGGTCAGCATTACTGAAGCTCACCCCTACCAATTCACAATGCCCCTTCTATTACTATTCGCAACTGCATCTCAACAAACACCGACCGATAACTGAGTGAGGTCGTACGTGCCACGGAGGATATAACTAGTAGTGAATCGTGGATGATCAGTGCGTATCAAACCTGAGGTTGTACCAACATAATAATAAACAGCATCTTTAAGGCTTAACCTCTCATTCTTTACGTATGGGAATGACATCCTTAATTATGCAATGATGATCTAGTCCCGGTGGCGAGATGAGCGGCAATAAAATACTACACCTGCACAATCTGGCAGGCACAAGAGATCTTTCAAGGTTACTACAGCGACTAAAAACACCACTTACTCCTCCGTGGTGGTGTACTGATTAGTTTTACTATCCATAAGTCACCACGGGTCAGCCCGCGGTTGTACCCAAATGGGTTCGAATCCTGAGCATGGCATTCGGCCTACACAAAACCCAGGTGTTCATCCTCCCCTCGGGACTGGTCGATAACTGGGTACTTGGCCTAGGATGGGATGCATGAGAATGCGTGCATCCATACAGAGAAGTAAAGGAGCGATACATTTATACGAGGTTAAGAGTCGGGGCAACAACGCGAGTGTAAAACTCGCCCCAACACACCCAAATAATAATCGCATAAACATACACGGACGACCAACAGTGTGGTCTATGGACGATCCTAGAGCCTGTGTATTTACCCACGAATGGCCCAAAATCCTATTCATTCAGCAGGTGCTGGTTAAGACGTCCACTCCGTATGTAGACAGACGCGGTGACAGATAGCGAGCATATACGTACGGAAATGAGAGGCAGCCCAGACTTGTACTAAAGAAAAAAAAAATAGCGAAGGATAGATGATCCGGTGACACACGGCACAATGGATGTGGGCGACGTACGCCAGGTTAGCAAAGGCGGTGCACAAAACCTGGACTCACTAGAGGCAGTGGGATGAACAAAAAATAAAAGTGCTTCAGAAAGGAATGGAAAAACTACTGGCTATCTGTCTGTGTCCACCGTTATGTGTTTGTCATGCCTTCAAAACAGATGACACTCGGGAAAGAAACTCCCCAGACCGCGTTTTTTCAAGGCGACCCCAACATGAACCCTGCAGCGTTATGTGAATCATTTTTAATCCCATGAACACGACGATGAGATCCTTAAATGCGACGGTACGACCCCAGAGCACGGCAATGCGAACCTTGAGAACGAAGGCACGTACCGTTGTGCTGATCACAACGCTTTGCGAATGAATGCCACATACCTCCTGCACTGAAATACAAGTGTGAAAGGAAATAACCGCAAGAGGAATCCCATATGAAAGAACTGAGACAGCAGTGTGAAAAACCAGAGGACGATAAAATTTTCATATTTGCCAGTCACTGCGTCTAGTATGTTATGCCGGCCAAATCATCCTTTGATCGGCAGAGCTAATAGATTACTGAGCCAGAGGAGCTTTGTCGCTAGCCAGGAGCCAAGTAATTTTAAGATTAGATATTATAGAGCTGACTCATTACATTAGCTTACAAGCCTTTTCATATAACAGCTGACTCATTTTTCCTTAAGATTAGTGGTTAAGCATCATACTCTCATGTAAAGCATCGAGCTTTCATGTATCATACCACATAAGCAATTAGGTACTGGGCTTTATTTTGCGTGTGAATCATATAACTAAGTAGAGACAAGACAATGGGAACCAATAAATTGTCTCATGGTACAACTGGTATGGGAGGCCAAGGTCAGCAGCTCCTAATAAAGCTAGAAATCAGGTAGTAAACTTTTTATACATCGCAGTGTAGTGCCCCTGCAACTTTCACATTCATCGTTATTAAAACACCATCACGCAAATGGTCATGAATCACACTCAATCTTCTGAGGGGAAAAAATGTGCCGAAGACTTGGATTAGTCAGCGAAAATTACGACGCTGGGCACCAGGAGGTCTGAGCTATCGCGTGAAAACCATTTTCTTTCCTCCGGGTCACACTGACCTTGATCCTTGACCTTTGGACACGAAAATCAATAATTTTGTAGCTTCCTGAGCGGGGCCACCACCCCTGGTATCTAGTAAAAGTATGAGGAACACAAAGGAATACCTGTTCATGGGTTTACAAACATTAACAAACCACTGGGTTCTTTGGAGCTGTTTATAGTAACATTATACGTGATCACAAATGCAGAGAATACATTAACTTAAAAACCAGTTTATTATAACGACAGAAGCGCAAATAACGTCACTAAAGGACTTGCAGAGACATGTCTACGAAACGCAAATATTGGGAAAGAGGAAAACAGAAAACGGGGGAAGGAAGAGAGGGCATAGAGGAGAAAACTTGCAGCTGGAGCCAGAGGAGGAATGCCTTCAGGCTTAGGGAAGAAAGGAAAACGTTTGATTCAGCAGCGGGGGGGGGGGGGGGAAGGGGGGGGAAGATGTATGTTACATGAGATGATGACATTACGCACGTTAAGGCAAATGAAAAGATCTTCACTACTGAGGCAATTTCTGTTGCGACTCAAGTGATGTGCAAAAACCTAGGAGAAAAAGTGAAAATAGCGCATTATAATTTAGCCAGTTATTGTAGGCAGCGGCAACAGTAACTGCCTCACCACACAATCACCTCCAGCCGTTATTCTGGCCATTCAAAATATCAACTCAGAACCCAATAATGCACAAAGACAATAAATGCAACTTTACTGATTACAGAAACTATAGCTAATACAGAAACGACAAACCAAATTCTCTCATGCGGACGAAACCATCCAGAGTATCATTTCTGGAAGAGAAATCAATATTCCATTTGTTGTTTCGTATAATCAACTGCATCAGTCATGGACGTGGGCACGGTGGGAGCCACGCAAGGCCAACATCCCGATATGTCACTATGGCGTAATGCTGTTTCTGACTCGAGGCTTCATCCAATTCTCTTAACAAAAACCTTTGGTGTTGGGAACACGAGGTACTGGGTTTGTTGTGGTAGCCATATGGACATTTCCTAGTGTGCACACCAGAAATGAATGTATACTTCCACGTTCTTGGACCAGGCAAATGCCATTAACACAGCAGGAATTGAGTTAAACTACACAGCTGTTGTTATGGTGTCTACCAATCTTCTTCAACGACGTGAGTGGCTGTGTTTCGAAAGAAGTCTGATCTAACGTATATATCACTAAATAAAAGAACAAGCTATTACTGCACGACACGGTACAAGCGGTTACACAATCATCATTTGGTAACATAATCTAGTATATCATAGCTCAAGTATTATCGCTTTGGTTAGTTGACTGGGCTTAATGCTATCGAGTTCCATTACGATTAGTAAACATAATGATTAAATATTACCCTCCAGAAGCAACGACCATTATGTTAATGAAAATATAACTTAGAAATATAGTTAAAACTTAATGGCATTTTCCTCACACTAATCCTCTGAGTCTTTTCTAAAAAAGTTATCAAAGCTGGCAATCACATTTAAGTACTCAATATAGATCATAATTGTATGGATGGAACAGAATAATATAGATGGACATTGAGCTTTGATCTACTTTTTTTTAAGTCACCAAACAAAGCTTGTGTAGAGCAAATACTATTGAAACTACGGTACTATTATCCCAGAAACTTTATGATTCTATCGAAACATATCCCGCGGCAACACAAACAGTACTGCCAGAGAATTACAATGTTACCTTACGGCAACAATATCACCCCTTGGAAATAATCAATTCATAGCAGTATATCACCCTATGGAAAAAATATATCACCCATACTTCACTGCAACACAATACTAATCATAAGAAACAAAATAATGCCCCCAGAGATATTATTATCTTACATAAATACATTACTACCCTCAGGGGCAAATATACCATTCCACAGAAACAATAGTCCTCGACAGAATGACTATTATTCTACAAACAATGTTACTCATGGTTCAAGCATATTCATTTAAATGAAAGAATATCAAAGAAAATTTTTTTCTATTTTTAATAAATTACACGAGAAACTTTAAACTCGTTAATAAAACCCGTAACCTGACCGTTCAATTAAGTAGGAACGACAGTTGAACACAACATTACTACCCTTGGGTATGATGACGTGAACGTTGCCTTAGCATACTCGAGACTCGAACCGCCATGCTCGAGGGGTTGATGACTCTTTAGTTCCAGATAACAAACGGTGATGAAGTTCTAGTACCAACACTGGCAGCCTGACCTGGGAGGAGGGTAAGGTCCTCTGACAAAATTACCTGCGGTTACCAGATGAAATCTAATAGTTATGTTGCGTGACATGCAAGGTCACGGTAACGGAAGGTGGGGTTGGAAGGGGAGATCAGCGCAGGCTGGACCAACTCATGCTACGAAACCGGTATCATGAACCTCAGGCAAATGGCTCGCGTCGAACCATGGAACGCAGAAATTACAAATACCGTGGACCAAGGTACGTCAAACGAACTAGCAATGGGACGAGAGGAATGAGTCAAATGAATCAACAAGGTCACCATATATGGGTACCAGCGAAAAATGTACCAGCGCTGGAAATAGTCAAATAGTGAAAGTCAGGCCTGAAAAAATCAAAATAAACACATTACGAAAACACGTTAAGGCAAAAAAAATGGTCAATTATGAATCTACTATAAGCCGGAGAAAGGTCAAATGACCCAACGCCAGTTCAAGCGTATCCTGTAGAGGGCGAAAGAACGGCTCATCCTACTGCATACGGGCCTCCCAAGGTTACTGGGAAAAATGAAGACATTTTTCCCACGGAGCTACCAATAGATTGTCACGAAGCTCAAGAAATACAGAGACGCATCACGGGGTAATTGTTAGGTTAAGGGCAGTGTGGAACCTTGATATGCACCTTCTCGCTAAATCTTCTCCAACTGTCAAGTTCATGGGACCGAGCATGGCTAAGGACGACTTTACTATACACGCAATATGTGTGTGGCATGATGGAAACGAGAAGGAACGGAAGGATGATTCAAGCAAAAGGAAACGAATTAGAAGAAGTTAATGGATAATGCCCGAGGCGATGGCGAAAGGTCAACATCGAAAACAAGAAAAGAGGATGTTTACACTAGACCTTAAATTCGAGAATCTATGGTACTGGCAAGTTCCATCACTCGTTAGACGATTCAATCATTTGACGATTCAATCATTTATGGGTACTGGATGACTGGTTACTCAAACTGGAATGTTTAGGAAAACTCCCGTAAAACGACCTAACCAAATCCAACCTTACCTCACCTAGAAAAAAGTGGTGGCAGGGTGGGTGGGGGTTTCATCTTCTCGTTATCCCAACCATGTATTAAAGCCAAGCTGCAAAATGTCTACATCACATCTACTCTAAATAACAGTCTTCCATCCTTTCCGCACATTGCTTTTGTTGTTGTTGTTCAAATGCAGTATTGCTGGTAGTCTGTCTCTAACCTGTACTAACTATAAAGTCTTAATACCACCACTAATGACTAGCGTTTCTGTAAATACTAAAATATCAGTTTTACTATACCTCGAAAAAGTCCTGATATATATATATATATATATATATATATATATATATATATATAATTATATATATAA
>JAYMFT010267075.1:0-10681 GCA_038088735.1 Panulirus argus
ATGTTTTTCACTTTCTCAAAAATTTGTAAATACTTTCCCTGTCTGTTTTTCCCCCTTTCTCAATTCTCTCTATATTTGAATTAGGGCCCGGCCTTGATGTGGACTTTTGTCCGTGACTGGAGCCTTCAACAAAAAAAAAAAAGGTGAGGTCCAGTGGTGATATTCTTTCTTATCTTACTAATGTCTGGTCATCATCCCTGAAAGATTTTTGGGAGTCATATGTAGTTGCCCTTGACATACCTAAGGCTTTTGGCAGGATGTGGCATCGGGGTCTCATCTCGAACCTTCCCTCTTTTGACTTCCCTCCCTCAGTTTGCCCATTCATATCTAGCTTTCTCCCCGGCGATCTATCTCTGTGGTTGTTGATGGATCAGCCTCTCCCCTTTTCTCCATCAACAGCGGTGTCCCTCAAGGTTTTGTCCTGTCCTCTACACTTTTTCTCTTTTTTTTTTATTCAACGATTTCCTCTCCACAAATAATCCAATGCACTCCTACGCTGACAACTCAAGAATGCATTCATCCACATCCTTCAATTCTGCTCCGTCTTCTCTCACTCGATCTGCATTTCATCTTGAAACAGCTTCCTCAGTAAACTTAGACTTTGATAGGATATCTTAGTTGGGTACGCAAAATCTTTTTAAGTTTAATGCCTCCAAGACCCAGTTTCTACCTATCTCTCTATTGAAAACTCCTCACTACTCTCGCCTCTCCTATGACGGTTCTGTAATTCCACCTCTTGACTCTATGAACATACTTGGTATTACTGTAACATTCACTATTTCCCGGAAACCTCATATTACAGGAATAGCTAAGTCTGCCTCTAAGAAACTGAGTGTCATGTTTAGATATCGAAAGTTCTATTCTGAACAGTTACTCCGTTTATACAGTGGATTGACTCGTCTTTGTATGGTGTACTGCTCTCACATTTGGGGTGGTTCTAGCTCTGTATCCTTACTTGACAGTCGAGTCGAAAGCGGTCCAACTTATGAACTGTCCTAGGCTAACTTCCAAACATTACCCCCTTGACCTACGCCGCAATGTTGGTTCACTTTCTCTCTTTTATGGGTATTACTTTGGTTTTTGCTCCCGAGAGGTGGCTGCTTGCGTACCCCTACCACTAGCTAGACTACGGAATACTCGGCAAGCTGCTGCGTCACATGATTATTGTGTGGCCATCGCAATTCAAGGGTATGCCGTTTTGATAACTGCTTCTTTCCCTACACGTCGAAGCTTCGGAACTCTTTACCTTCTCATGTCTTTCCCAGTACTTATGACCTGGCACATTTCAAAAGACAGGTCTTCACGTCCTCAAAGATTCGTCTATCTTAAATAAGGCCCTGCCTTAATGTGGACTTTTGTCCGTGACTGGAACCATCAACATAAAAAAAAGACAGCCCTTGATTAACTTTATTTCTCTTGGAAAAGTCGTTGAATCCAGTAAGAAAAAGTAAATCAGAATAATTACAAGTCCGCAAAATAGTATATAAACTATCAGTGTTAATTAACCACTGCGAATAACTCGCAAGTCCTCTTCTTAGTGTAGGAACACTCGCCTTTCGGACCAGTTCACCTTGTTTTTTGTTTCACGAAAATTATAGTACAATGTCTCGATACCAATGTCGAAAAGCGATTCATTTTCAGCTGGTGGACGCGCGTTCTTCAAAATCATTATGTTTTCTACATTTCTGAAATCGTTGTTGTGACTGTAAGGGCTACCACAACACGATTAGTGTTCCTTTCAACCTATTCAGGCCAAAACTGCACCGTTAAACCTGAACATACGGACGGAAATTAACTGCCTAATCCTCACTGTATAGTTCTGAATGTTGGCCTGTGCGACATCTGTTGGTGACAGAAAATATTGTCACCGAAATGTTTCGCACAAGCCAACATTTTGATGTGTACAGTCAAGACAGAGCAGTCAATTTCCATCTATACGTTCAGGTTTAAATGCAGTTTTGACTTGCACAGTTAAACCTGAGTGGAAAAACTTAGCGTATGTATCGACTTTGAAAAGTGATTTAAGACTGTGATTTTCCTCTCTTTTTTTCTCTTAAAACCGGTCTTTTAAAATTATATAACTTGTTAATGTTAGAGTTATAATGGTTAGGTAAAACGTGAGGTAAGGTTAAATGGAATGAATAAAGTATATTGCCTAGCAACGTATAAAATTGCACCTTAAACGCGGAAATTACTTTTTTTGCAAATAGTTGCAATGAAAAGTATGTGTGCGATCAATTCATACCAGTTTTTGTGATGAGATTTTCGTAGTCGTGGTTATAAGTGTTATTAGTAACGAAAAGAAACCATTCACTAAACTTAAGAATAAACATGGTAACTTGTTGCCTTGCAGGAGTCGCTATTCATACAATTCAATTTTCTTTAAATAAAAATCTCGCTCCCATTTTTGTTTTTCATAATTTTAAATGGAGCAAAAAAAATATTTTTCTTTTGCTGCTATAAACGATCTGATCGTATATTTTGATTAAAAGCCTATTCGTTAGAGAAAACAAAGTTGATAAGATTCCATTGATTGGTATATCTTTTTCCCGATGGCACTGAAATTCAAAACCATGAATAATGACATCAAGAGGATGAACCTTGTGAAGATGCGACTTCGCCAACCTAGAATCTTGGATACATTTCTAGACCACGAAGCCTTAGATATTCCGTAAATGGGAAGACCTTTACTTTTGTTGTAATGAGACACGCTTTCTCTTGCAGCGGAATCAGGACAGAAAAGTACGCTATAGTTTTAAAAGAATTAACACGTGAATCTTTTTAAATAGATCTCATTTGCAAAGGCCGGATAATTTTACATGTGGCACAGAAGGGCTTTCTCGCCAATTCTTCTTGATTACAGAGAAATTTTACAACGTAAGTAAGTTGTTTCTTGCTATTTTACCTTTCTAATTGCTGGAGGTCTGTATATCAACATAGAAACTATATCAAAATCTATAGAATATGAACAAGCTTCAACTGACTGTCATTTGTACGTAGGACGATCACTCTTCAAATGTACTTGTGACAAAGCCTCAAATTAGTCGAAATGTATTAGAATAACACAACGTATGCCATGTAAGGTGCTTTAGTTATGTTCAAATGAGTTTGAATTCGGTAAGCTCTTGACATTATCTTTTCTAAGTCGAATAAGTTTAGGTCTTCTGAACGGTGTTCTTGGGATTTATTTCTTACTTGGGACGTGGCAGTTGGTTCTCAAGTAACCTGATATAGTCTTTAAGAATTATCTAAGACAATAAATCGTTCCTAGAAACTATTTACAGCTAGAATAGTCAGATTTCATAAAAATGATGCTAATAGTTTTTCCTCAACAGGAGTATCAACATGTGCAGTAATGAAAGGTAATACATTTAAGATTAGACGATAACTCTTTAGCCTCTCGCGCGCTCGACCGACATCATTTGCGGCTTTGTAGTTCTGTTCACGACGTATGTCTGTGTTTGGGAGACATCTGGGGAAAAAAATTTTGATTCAGCTTACTACATTTCCCTTCTTCCTTATATATCAAACATTGATCTACCAGTTTATTTCAACAAAATGAAGACAATTTAAATGGCATACTTTGTTTTATTCTGATACATTTCAGATAAGGTCGGGGAATGTCACACCGCCCCTTCGTTTCCTGATTGCTAGATTTTGATGAAAGTGTTAGCAATGCATTCCTTAAACTCTTATCTGTTGATACAACGTGTTTTTGCTCTATAATTTCCTTCTAAGTCAAAGCCCTCTCCACTTAAAGAGAACATACATTGGAGTAAGAGGTGCTATACCTAAAATCCCACATATTAAATCAACTCTATAAGGTGTAAGGAACTCATTAGTACATATTTCGTCAAACTTTCTCCAGTAGAACACGTGCGTCCGTAAACTGGAAAAAGAAACCTGCAGTTAAGGTTTATCGCATAAGCAAGTCACATTAACAACAAAACTTAATTCACTGGGTATATGTCAATAGGTGGATTCTGATAGAAGCACTGAAGATGAGCTCGGGCTGCGTGACTACATAATTATCCATAAGTGACGGCTTACAATAATTACCATAAATAAGTTGATTTATATTGTATTTGATTACAGAAGGGATGATTTGATCACGTCATTTTTAAGTGACTATGAAGTAATAGAAATATGAGCTAGCCATAACTTTCCACACGTCACTAAACAGCCTGGAGCCTGGTCATTAAGAACCAATCACAAGCCTGTTGTCCATCGCGATGACAATTCTGTTTTCGTTGCTGGGTTTAATAATGGCGCGTACGTAACCCGCGGAAGGTCACCAGGCTACGCATCGTTTTGGTTTTAATAAAAACATCCTCCACGTTATATGGCAGGCTGAAATTTCTTTTTTTTTCTTTAGAACATCAGGAAAACACAGTGATTAATTAGCCCGCCTACGCTGTGCTCGATAAGGGAAATTTTTCGCAAAATTCTACTACTTATTGTGGATCACAACTGTAATTATGCTTGCCAAAATGACTACGTCTTGCATTGTGTCACTTAAGTTAAACTAAATCTTACAATTTGTGTATTAGATTTGTAGTTAAGCATCCAGTAGGTCAATACTATGTATATATAGTGTTGAAGAGGGAACAAAAACATGCTAAGAGTGTTAAATATTGACAGGAGTCTTGAAAGAGCGGGTGCCACGTCCGCAGATTGACTGTTTACATCTCTCCTCCAACCGACGCCAGCACTCGGAGCCAGCCATTGAGTAAGTACATTTCAGTGTGCTTTGCATTGTTTTGCTGTTGTTTAAGCAAAATCTGATCATCCTGGTGGTGTTACTGTGGTATATTGGTCACTTCTGTTGGTTGGATTTGCTGATATGCTCGTCAAGAGACGGAAAATATACAATTGCTTGATACCGGCCCACCCATTCACCCCATTCCTCACTTAGGTTAACTTTGTGATTATTTCTACAGTGTATAGGCGGGATTATATATTGTTCTTATGTTCTTCGTTGGTTTATAGATTTTAAGGTGTATTATATATCATGTGAAGGTTATTTGGAAAAATTTTGACTTTTTATCATTTCTCGTTCGTCTCTAGAGATGGAAGTACCCGTCGACGCGTGGAATGGGTAAATAAGGGATACTAGCATTAATAATTGATGTAAACGTGAAATGCACCTGAAATAATGAATGAATTCAAAGATAGTTTTATTATAATGGTATAACAGAATATGAATCTAATTAACAATAGCAACGAGTGTATTCTCCTAAGGTGTAACTTTGGCGACGGGTTAAGGACGATGTCGACTCCCAAGTCCTTAAACGCCGATTCCTGCAGCTTATTTCAAGCGTAAACACAGCCCCGGGAAGGTGGCCGACATGAAACAAGTTACTGTGTCACTAAGACGAGGCTCTCGCTGCCTTTTCAAAACCTTCAACGTTATGCTCGACTCGATACACTTTTCCTTGCGATTCAAGGAGGCCAGGTTTATAACACTGACTCCAAAACAAGCAATTTCAGAAACCAATCTAAAGAACAACCTGCCTATTTCCATAATGGATATCCCACGGAAAATATTGGAAAGAAAAATTTACCGTAGACTGAAATGGTACCTTGTAGACAACAGCTACCTCTACAACCACAAAAGATGCTTCTTGAGGGAGAGGGAGAGAAACACCACTTCCGAAGTCTCGATCGTTGTCATAAATATGGTGGTGTTCAGAGGCCTAGAAGTAATCTGCACAGGTATAGAAACAGAAACAGCAAAATTTTCGACAAGGCGTGAACGAGTAGCCTCCAGCATAAATTTATACAGATTGGCTTTCCCGTGAATTGCTAAGACTGCTGTGTGGGTTCATTAACCCACATACCGTCGTAATAAAAGACATAAACCAAGCAACATCACCTAAATTTCCATTAACAGAGCGGGTTACCACAAGGTAGCATCTTGGTGCCAGCATTGCTTATAAGGTACACGGCAGACATCTCCATTTCGGTGAGGGACATGAGCACGGACATCTTGGATGCAGACGACGCTGTTCAGAATAGTAGTTTCCAATAACACCCTCCCTGAATATACCCGCCGTGTACACTTAGGGTAATCAAGGATGGGCAGCTATGAAATACGTAAATACAGTTGTGGCAGAGGGTAGCGTGAAACGTAGCAACATGGCCATAGAAGGATTCCGGAATAAATGTGCTGTAACAGTACGGATTGTAATAGCAGACCTCCTGAACATGAGAACTGCACACGGAAAAGAAACCCTGATAAGCATGTATAGATTCTGGCGTCAACCAGAGGGACAGACAACATCTGGGAGACAGTATGGCCTTTCCTACATTGACCTTTTCTCCAGTTCCCACTCGACTTGCCTCCTGTTTACGCATGTGCTGCTACAAAGCGCAAAAATAGATTTATCACTACAGACCAACATCTACGAAATATTACAAAAGTAACGGGTACATAAGTAAGGGAAGCAGCACATAGAATATAGCACAGGCTATAAGATAACGATGGCAGAAACCATAGAAATACTAAAGATCTCAACAGCAACACAAATACACTCTTCCCATGGAATCTCGAAATCCTGAGCGACGCTCGTCGTCCTGCAGTGTATATAATGAACAGCTCTGAGCTAAGCTTAACTATCTGTCTTTCTAGACAACCATTGTGATAAGGTTATATAAAAATGGCGTTTAGACTACAAATTCAACACACATACACACACACACAGTTTAGTAAACTTACACCATACATCTCTTCACGCTACAGTTGTCCTCTAGTTTTTTCACTTTCACTTCCCCATCCAACCCGTTCTTATTCCCCTCCTAACCTACCCAGTTAAAACAGCAGGTCGTACTGACACACCTCTGTTGAATAATCGGTTCGTCCAGGTTTGACTGCCTACTTTAGTTGTCCACTATGTATAGAGAGATGTTTACAAGGCGGTTGTTCAGCTAGGCTTGGCAACCATCGAATTAGCGGCTTCCCTTTTAGCGGTGACATGGGCAGGCGACGGACGAAACATCCTCACCACAACAAGCGCAACCAATAACGGAGGCGTACCTTGGCTGCTCAACAGACGAACCTGGGAAATGGAGACTTAGATGATGGAGGATTCTATGAGACTGACGGTGTCTGTGAACTGGCCAGCAGACCTCATGGTCCTGATGACGGAGACGCGGAAGGTGATGGCTGGAGCGCTAACGTTTGTGCCAGTCTCCAGGACCCTGAGGTCTCCCTCCACCCAGCCTAAGGATCTAGAGGAACAAGATGAAAGAATCGTCAAAAATACCCATGATGTGTGTATGATTTGGATTGTTCTCCATCTACCAGCGGGGCAGTTTAGCTCGCCCCTTTACTCCTGGCAACTAGTTAGATACAGTTTTTGACTGAGGCAAGAGAGGAAGCAGAGACTCCGTCTCTCACCTTGAGTTAACGTTGTTAGGTATGATAATCATACCACACCCTCTGTGCCAGATGACAGTTCTCTGCCCTCACCTTCCTGATGTCCCTTCTCAGCAGCTCCAAATGCGTCTCCTCATCGGGAAACCACGCAGCATTTCCGCGGGACTCAGACCAGTGAGGCTGTGCGGCACATATCTATCCCGCAACAATATTCTCGACACCTTCATCTGCATCTCTTGCTTGAACGTTTGCGCAGATCTTTCTACTGAACCGTCAATTTCAAGTGACCATGATGAAGTTGTTATACCACTTATGTCACTCACAATATGCAGTAATCTCAGGACGAGAAAAATACTTTTTCCTTCATTTCCGCTGGTCATATCTGATGTCTTATTGTACAATTGTTGTCTTGCGTCCACCTATCACTACTTACTGTGCGCACCGATGATCAGAAGCCATACACGTAATCATCAAACGAGCCACAGATATCAAGATGAAGGCCAGACCTCGGCTGTAGTGGCCGCCGCGCTCACGGGTGCAATTCCGTCGGGGTGGCGACTTCGGTCTCTTCTGACAGATTCGATTGTTGGCTGTCAGTGCCTTCTCGTCCCAGTCAATGCCAGGCCGGGGCCTCCCGCCTCGACCCGTTATGCGGGTGGCGCCAAACTGTTCTCATTGCAGCTCCGACAGCAAAGGCTCATCCCTCTTGTGGAGGAAATATCAACCTGCATCCCCACATCCGTCATGGTTACTCGGTTCCTTGTAGTTCTGTTGAGTATCATTCCCCGCGTTTTATTTGATAACTCGCTCATCAACCACATCTCCTAGATTCCAGTAAATAGTCCCGTCCAGTCCATGTTCAAATGGTCTCCCGTGACACAAGAAAAGAGATGATCATTCCCATCAGGTGCCGTGTCTCATGAGGTGATGACACGTTGTATGCGTACCTCCGGCAGGGTCAGACGGCTAGGATCATCACAGTGTGACTAACTCGGCTAGCGTATACGCGAGCCAATAAGCATATATTACCATACACTAATACTGCTGGCGAGGAGAGTCCATGATGGGCAGGCGTTTACCATTAGGCAGTAACCCTACAAGGGGTTATTGATCAGCCATAAAAATAAAGGGACGGCCATAGATAAGAAAACCATCTCTTCACACATGTAGTAATGCTTAATCCCTCACGATCGATGTGGGTGTATTTGCTTTCAGTGTCTCTCGGAGACTACAGGTACTACAGGTTACTGTACACCCTTCTGACCAGTACGAGATTACGCACACTAGAGACCATGAGGACCTGCGCCACAGGCCACGGTTGTTTCCCTGAAATAATCAGGGTTAGTGTGACGTTTGTTTTTCAACGCACATTAGATTAAAGAGCATCAAGCCCTATCACACTGGCTTCTCTCCATGGAACAGTGAAAATTTTGCCAGTGTACACTTCCTCCTCTCCATGGGGCTGTGAATGGCCGGCCCCGTCACACCGTCTGCGAGAGGCAATGAGGGGCAGTCTCTGGGTCACGCTGGCACCTTCTCTCCGTCGGCAGTGAATGAATGACTGGCCCCGAACCACAGTGGCCTCTTTCTTAGGCAGGCGCGTCCCACACGGAGACCCAGCTGTCTAATGATGTTATCACTAACCCATTTCACCTCAAATGTAATCATCACTCACAACCTCGTTTCAGGGGGAAGGTATGTTCTTTTTCCAGTATCATCGCGCCCGCTGCACATCTCGAGGGCTTTGAATATAGCAGCTTTGACGTCATCTGGCATAAGATTTGTCTCCCAACTTACAAAATTTTTCTCTTATTTCGCTTATTGATATTACTCGACAAATTTCTTAACTTTCTTTGACCGTCTAAATTCCTGTTAAGAGACCGCAGCATCCTTTATTCCTCAAGCAGAGATCCTCTAGTGAGAAGACTTCAATATGCACCATAGACAATGGTTGAACTCCTTCTATACACGTGACTGGGGTATTGAAACTCTCACGTTTTCCATTTTTGATTACTACTACCCATCCTAACCACAACCCTGACTGCTATGAACACTTTCCAACACTGCGAATCTGTTTTTCATCTAAAATCATTCATGCTTCATCTGATCGCATCTCCAGCTGCCCCTTCTTAACGTAAATATTGGCACTTTAGTAGCGCTGACTAGAATACTTCTAAAAATTCTTTTTCGGCTTTTCTTGGATATATTATTGCCTCTCCTCTGGTGATGCTTCTGTCTCTGCTGAGCGTGTAACAGACTTTACCTATCATAGCGGGGATGGAAACCTATATCTCCTCTTCCTCTAAGGCTATCTATTCTTACAGTCCATGATCCAGTCATTCCAGTTCTGATGTTTTTCAGGCAAGGGACCCGGCATATCGAACTTGGAAAAGCTCCTCTTTCTCCAACGTGCATTCAGCTTTTTATTTTTGCCTGTAACTTTCCGTGAGGCTAAGCGTTCCTTTAACCATAGGTGCGCCAACCTGTCTGATTCGTACACAATTGGTCTTTCTGGTCTTTTGCGAAAAGAAACTTTAACAGTTTCTATTGTATTGCCTTTCCTTCACTTTTCCGTTCTTAAGATACCGTAGCTCTCTTTCACATTTACAAAACAATTGCTTTTGTTTCTTTTTACATCCTCTAGCTCCACTTTGGATGACTAACATTCCTTACCCCCTAATGTTGCTCTACCTAATACCGTGTCCCTCAAATAATCACTCTTCGTATAATCCAAAACACATTTCTCTCCCTGGACACAAGCAAATCGTAGGGACCAATTGGCATTTATCCTCGTGTACTGAAGAAGTTTTCTTCTGCATTTGCGCATGTGCTTTCTCGTCTGTTCTGCCCCTGTTTAAAATGGAAAGCTTTTCCTTCTTCTGGGAAGCATACAATGGTACAACCTACTGCAGAGACGGGTAACCGTACTCTCCAGCTATCGCCGTGTTGATTTGACTTGTGCTATTTCCAGATCCCTTGAATCCCTCCTGAACTTTCATTTCCTCTTGTAACTGTCTGTCTTCTCTCTGGTCAGCATATTACACAAGGCAAGATCCGCTGGTAATATCTTTTCCAATCACACTAATGTTGGGTCATCATCCCTGAGAGACTTCGAGGAATCCTGTTTCACCCCTGATATATATATATATATATATATATATATATATATATTTTTTTTTTTTTTTTTTTTTTTTTTTTTTTTTACATATTCGCCTTTTCCCGCATCAGCGAGGTAGCGTTTAGAACAGAGGACTGAGCCTTAGAGGGAAAATCCTCACTTGGCCCCTTCTCTGTTCCTTTTTT
>JAYMFT010267086.1:0-10681 GCA_038088735.1 Panulirus argus
GAAAAACAGACAGGGAAAGTATTTACAAATTTTTGAGAAAGTGAAAAACACGTCTTTTGAAATGAGCCAGGTCATAGCTATTGGGAAAGACATGAGAAGGTAGGGGGGGATGTTGGTCTTTTAGCACTGGGAAAAGTTCTTTGAGTGTCAGTAATCCACTGGTGGTAGTAGAGAGACAGCAAAAGTCAGCATGGCATGCCAAATTTAGATTTCTGTGCAGCAACAGATTTGGATATATTTTCTTCTTTTTCTTTAAATTTTCCTAAATTTCTTAGTAACTAATAAAATATAATTTTTTTTTTCTGATAAACCCTGCAACTGAGAACCACTCCTAAAATTCATAAGGCTCATCCCTTTAGGGCATAGATCTGTTCAGAATGGGATTCTCTTATTTCTGTATGGAGCAAGAAACTAGTCTTGATGGCTCACCCTAAGTTTTATGCTGGCGTACTTTATATTAGGGAGGTGGCGTCTACCTTAGCCTTCTTTAGGAACCCTTTGTTGGAGGAATTCAAGAAGAGAGGACTGTGAATGTTTTCTAACACCTACATAAGTAGTACCTTAGTTTAGTGTGGTTATGCTCTCTCTTTCTCCCAGATAGTCTGTTTCTGGTAAATCTCTGAATGTCAGTGAAGGTATTTACTTCTTTGTTTTAGTCTAATATGAAAGCTTTTCTGACATTCCTTTGTGTGGGTATACTTTCATACTTGTGGCACTTAAAAGACAGGAGAAAAATGTAGATTTTGAAGGATGAAGAGCCTTTTTTGTTCAAGTTTTTGTGCCATGATCAGGTTTTCTTGTTTTCTCATTCTGCCTGTTCTTCCCTCTTTTCAAAAAAACTTTTTTCTGTAACATTTTGTAGCAGCCTTAGGATGATGCCACAATCCATGAATTGTGAATCCCAGGTTTTCAGGAAGTTGGTGGGAAGATGACGTCAGTCTGGTGGTGGTCACTGATTGTTTGCAAGTGAACTTGTTAGTAGAACAAAGACTTCAGTGACTTGAGAATTGACCCAAAAGGGTCAGTGAAGTTGTGCAACCTCTGCAGTTTATGAAACTAGGAAAGGAACCTTTCTCACATTCCTAAGAAATAAGTCATACTCATGGGATATTACCTCAGAAAGTAAAGGTTTTTCATTCTTCAAAAGCTATTCCTTAAATGTTAATGTTGCAATCTTTTACCCTTTTTTTTCCTCCTAATGCTGTTTTTCATTCTAATGTGTGTATATGATTTAAATCCTGGAGTGCATGCTGTTTTCATATTGTATACTGTACTTTAATGTTTATGTTAAGTATTTGTCTCTATTCTATTTTTATGCAAAAGATTATGATTTTCTTTTATTTATGTATCTCTCAAGAGAAACACATTTGAAAATTTTAAACTTTTCGTGTGGATTATATTTATTGCAAAGTAAATGCTTGGTAGGAAAATATTGTACAAGGTAGTTTTCATGAATGTACTTATATGTGACACAATGTTTAATGATGATGAATTGTGAATACAGAAAAATTAAGTTTTCAGTTCAAGTTTTCATGTACAGATACAGCCATTGATAACATTAGCTATGATGTTTTTGAAACTTTGTTTGATTAAGTTTTCATTACTGACAGGGCTCTGTAGACCACTGTGTTATTGGAGTGCAACTTCTCGCCCAGCTGACTGCTGAGATGAACCAGATCTCTGAGTCAGATGCAAACAAATCCCTGACAAAACACCGAAAAATTGCAAGCTCATTTAGAGACTCACAGCTGTATGATATTTTCCAGCTTTCTTGCACGCTTCTCAGAACAGCTCTTGAGAACTCCAAGACCCTTAATTTCAATGATGAGAGTCAGCATGGACTAATGACACATTTACTTCGGTTAGGTAAGAGCTTTGTAATTGATATGTATTTATTATTCATGTATTAGGGAGTGTAGCTGAGAGAACTGATCTTCCCTGTTGTTTTGCCAGTCTTTAAGGTTAGGTGTAAAATCCCCAGTACTGTACTGCAAAGTGATTCCTGCAAAAGGTTCATGTAGCTTCAGGTTAGAGCAGTTTCCTTCCAGTCTCTTGACAAGTGATGCACAGGTTATTTGGGTATATGAAATTTAAGATATCTTATTATCATTTATTTATAATTACCTAAGTATTCTTTCTAAGAAAGAGTCCTGGTCTTAGTCTTTCTAGAGGCTCCTGCAGCCAAGGTTGTGCTACTTCCTGCAACAGGGAAATGTGGGCTTCTTTGGAGTGAGATGTTGTTTGGCGAGATTGTTCTCTTAGTGTTGCAGCCTTGTCAAGGTGACTTTTCACTCGCAGTGTAACCTTATGCTGGCAGAGTCTGGTGTAATGGGAGTAAATGAAGAATGTAGGAGGATAGAAATTGATAATGCTTTTAGGAAGGTTGATATACAGTTTGAATCTCTAAAATCTGGCAACCTTGGGACCTGACTGCTGCCGGAACACAGAAAATGCCAGAAAACAGAAATTGACCCCTAAGGGAACCCCCTTTGTAAATGTATGCCCAACCCCTAGTTTTGCCAGCTCATTCCACATACATATTGCTGTGTTATCACAAGTAGAACATAACTTAGAGCACGGATTAATGCAACCAATAATGCTTCCAAACAAGGTTTTGCTTTGGAGTGTGCCGAACAATTATCAAAAATTAAAAATATTTTACACTTTGGATTGAGGCCAACAGAGTTAAGCCACGTTCACACTATTGGGCAGTTCCCTCACCGGGCAACATCTGTTGGGCATGACTATGTTGTTGTCCATGCTATTGAGGTGGTTGGGCAGTCAGGTTGTACAGTAACCAGTAGGTGGTTGGCAGATCACGAGTGCAGCATCACCATACACAGCAAAGTTAAAAGGAAAACAATAGCACAATGTAGTATATCGATTGCAGTGTGCATAAAAAAGAAAAAAAGAACTGCAGAAAACTGTATGGTGTAAAGAGTAACTTTTTGTGGCTGGCAGTGCTGTTGCTCCAGACCCAGTGTCAAACCACCAGGCAGTGTCTGGTGATTTCACTCAACTATGGGCAAGAGAAATCTGCTGATTTGCCCATCAAAGTTGCCACAAAGTGTCTGATGATGGACTTAATACTCTTGCCCACCAGGCACTGCTGGTCAGTGTGGATGCTTCTTTATAGGGTGCTCTAGCTTCATACACGAAGTAATTTTCAAACCATTCAAGAAAAAGTTTAGTTGTCATTCACCCTTTTTTAGTACAATTATAGATAAGTAGAAGAATTTTCATTCCTTTAAAGGCCCTCGAGTGAACACTCTTACCAGGTACCATCACTTGGTTTTATGTGTTCCTGCAGCATTGCTGCAGCCAAGAATTGTTTCCCTATCTTTGGAATCCTTACCCCCAGATGGAGACTTCTCAACTCTTGGGCAAGGGCTTTTCTTGGCATATATCACCAATACAGGGCAGATTCGTCAGCATTATACACTCAAACTGGGGCTAAGTTTCCACTGCCACTAACCGTGCAAATTCATCCACAAACTTTGTCACTGCTAAGCATCTTCAGAAATGCTTACATCTTCATTACGATGGAGCTTAAACCACTTTATAAGTGCACTGCATGATTCTGTACTGCAGGCACTTTTCAAAGTCCTCCTAGACTTTAAACTTTTCTGGCTTTCACTTTCAGCAAAAAACTTGAAAATCTGCTCTTTTTGTTTCTTTAAGCCATACACAGTTGATGATCCAATCTCATAGTACTCACACAAAGTCTCAATAGAAGTTCTTTTATCTAATTTTCTCTGTAACGCCACCTTTTCAAGCATTGATAATGACTTATGCTTACGCTTATTAGTACTAGCACCATCTTCTGCTTCTCATGGTCTCTTGGATGACATCTGAAAGTCTGAAATACTGCTGAATATAAGAAATTAAAAGGACTGTTAATTAGCTCGGCTGTAGTGTAAACAGATTCTGGCACGTTTAGGACTGCTAATTTGCTGACAGTGCCACCCTAGTGGCAGATCCACAAGCTAATGGCGGTAGATTCAAAACGTGCCTGACCATGGGAGTTGCCAGACCACAGAGCACTGGATTAGAGAGGTACAACCTGCAGGTATACTAAATTGTGTGTTATAGAGGTGAAGGATGATGAGATTTTTTATTGAAACATAATGAGGTGTTTGAGATTAGGGATGTTTATTGGTACAGATGGCTACATGAAGGAAGATCTTGGAATTTTAGGGAAAGATGGATGATTTGGAAAGATATTTGGATAAGAGTGTGTGAGTTCCTATATTAATTTCAAAATTTATGAGGGATAGATTTGATATAATTTAGATGATTGTGCTGCATATGTACAGTGTTCTGCTTGAGAAGAAGAGGTGAAAAATGCTTTTTAGAGAACTAGAAAGGAGTGTTGAAGATTTGGACTGTGGGAGAAACTATATATATTCAGGAATGTTAATGTATTGGTGGGAAAGAGAGTAGGAGTGATACATGTGTATAGGATTAGAATTTAGAATAGTGAAAGCATCAGCTAGTATGTTTTGCAAAGACTTATTTCTTTATAGGGATATCCATAAATTTATGCAGGATAAGTGAAGTGAAGAGAGTAGAGAAGAGTATGATTAATGTGTTTTTGATCGGAAAGAAAGTGATTGGTAGAGTGAATAATGTGAAGTCTGTAAGAGAGTTGGATGGGGACTTGTTAGGTCATATGATAGTGACATGTCTTTTTCTGAAGAGGTGGGACAAGATACATCTTATTTTGAAAAGGGGTAAATAGTTGTAGAGAAGGTGATCTATGAGAAAAGCTAGGGTGACAAAAGATGAAGTTTGTAGGAGAAGTAAGAAAGAGAAAATGTTTTAAGAAAAATCATATGGATTGATGTCACGAGCATATACAGTAATCTTTTGATTTATCGGACTAATAGCGGGAAGAGGGGTGTCTGTTAATGCCGAAAGTCAGTTAAATCAAATGTAACCTGTATGGGCCATTTTTTATTCAATGCACAGTAATACAATATACAGTTCACTCGCTTTCTTTTAACTCCTTTGTCACTTGATGCCATTTTGAATTGTAAGGTTTGCAAAATTATTCAATAAATAGTCACAATTCTATGTATACAACCTGACTGCATGATAACTTGAGGTAGACTGAGAAATAAACAAAGAGAGTATACCCAAGCTACCAAAGACAAGAGCATATATATCAGTATAATTTGAGCATTTACTTTTGTCCTTATGTCTGTGTAAGGGCTCTGTATAGCAGTCTTCCAGTCCTCAGGTCCTCACCTTGGGCCATGAAAATGTTGAATAGCCTGACTAAACAGTCAACTACACTGTCATTGACCTTCTTGAGAAACACACCTGCAGCACTATCCACTCCTGTGCTGCCAATTTTTATTTTTTATGAAATGCTTTCATTTCCTCCTCTCTTTTTACCTTACTGTTCACCTGGACTTTCTTTCTCTGTTTGCCACCTTACCCTTATCACATTTCCCACCATATTATGTAAAACATCAGCTCTTTGAACTTGATTACTCTATTTGACTTTCACCTCTTTTTTGCCTCTCTCATCTTCCCCATCTGCTCCCCATATTGTCAGTCCTATTTGTTCTCTTATTCTTGTCATACCATTCACCTTTTCCCAAATTGTTCATATTCTCTATATAATTAATTGTAACTCTTTCTTCCTATCTCTCACTTATCCTCAGTTTCAGCTCTCGTGCCTTTCTCTTTACCTCTTGCCAGTTTGTCTTGTTCTCACAGTCGTTTGCACAGCTTCCCATGAGGTAACGTCCATGCACTTTTTATTTCTCTTTCTCTTGCAATTTAACTTTCTTGTCCTACCTCTCAATACCCTTTCTCATATGTCTACATCTCCCATTCTGCACATGTAAACAATGTTTCCCAAAATTTCTTTAATCTTTCCCCCACTTCCTGTGTCATTCCTCACTTGGTCATTCTCAGTAACTCTGCATACTGGCTTCCTTTCCAAGCACAATCCCTCTCACCACTTCTGTTATACACATCACTTCTGCTTTTCTTAAAGCTACTACAGACTTTTACTCTCATCTCCACCAAGAAATGATGACATCCCCCTGCTGCCTGTCCCAGCATGTTCACATCCAGTAGCCTCTCTTTTGCATTCTTGTGAGTTAGTACATACCCCAGTAATGCCCATTGGCGTCAGCCCCATTCACCCACATATGCTTAAATTTTTTTCATACATATTTGTCATTTCCTTCACTAGCAAGGTAGTGTCAAGAACAGAGGACTGAGCCTTAGAGGAAAAATTCCTCACTTGGCCCTCTTCTCTATTCCTTCTTTTGGAAAAATTTAAAACTGGAGGGGGGATTTCCAGGCCTTCACTCCCATCCCTTTTAGTCGCTTTCTATGACATGCAGGGAATACGTGGGAAGTATTCTTTCTCCCCTATCCCCAGAGATAACATGCTTATATATGCTCATTTTTACATACCAAGTTTTCCCAATTACCAATCCTCTCTCAGCACATGTCTCAACAAGCTATTTCCCATTTTGATTTTCACCATGTATACCATGATCCCCTAATTACACCCTCTGTTACCACATCGCCCACTCTTGCATTCAAATCCCCTAAGCTCCAAAATTCAATCCTTTGCATTAGAATTGCTGAAAAGCTCATTCTGCTCCTTCCACGTTCATCATGTGCGCTTTTGATGGAAGCTAGAAGCTCTTGATCAGTCGCCACAAATGCTTGTAATTTACTTGTGATTTTCTTCATCTCTGTATCTTGTTTTTTGTGAAATATCTTGCGTGTCAGGTCTTCCAGCATCTTTGCTACACCAATTTCTACTGTAATGAGTTGGAGTGTTATGGTGTATGGAAGTCAACTTACTGTCGAAGGGCTGGACCAGGATATATAAAGCAATCAAGAGTAGTCAGTGGAGTTTGGTTTTGAATGGTAGTCTTGGGTTAGTAAATTATATGTGACATCTAAAGATTGAAGGTGTGCAAATGAAACCATTGTTTGTTTGATCCTGATGGCACCTCGTTTAGGTGAAAAGACGGTAAGATATGAAAAAATAAGGAATTTTTTTTTTATATCCATAATGGAACCATGGTAAGTAGATTATCCAAACTCACAGGAAAAGAAAATACAAAAATCCCAAGCTTTTGTCTTGCATTATAAATGAAAACATAGAACTTGTATGGTTTTATTTCTTGTGAGTTTGGATTTTTTTTTTTTTCATGGTTTTAGTGCTGTTAGAAAGGTTACTGTGCTCTTTCTTTTGGGTTTGTTTCATACTCCAGTATACATAGCAATTTTCTTATCATTGCCAATCTTGTAATTTGCATGAAACTATAGAATAAGAAGGATGCTATCTTTTACTTTTGTAATTACAGCACTAAACTGCCTTACATTTGACTTCATTGGGACATCTGTGGATGAGAGCAGTGATGACTTAGGAACAGTTCAGATTCCCACATCGTGGAGACCTGCCTTTCTTGACTTTTCTACCGTTCAGCTGTTCTTCGATCTTTATGCTTCTCTTCCTGCAACATTGTCCCCTGTGGTAAGTTGGTATTATTTTATTTAAAGATTATAGCTTAGTTGAGTAATCTGAAAATTATTTCTCTAGCAAAGCTATGTTTTAATGTTCATATACATCAGCATCTGAGACAGTTGCTTTGTCCAGGCCATGATATCAGTTAAGGTACAAACAGCTATTATTTTGTGATGGAAGCTGTCCAGCAGAGTGCCTTGATCCTTTACTGGTGACTAATTTCCTTAATGGCTTGAAAAGAAATATTATTATGGCAGTGAATAGAGCATTTAGTCCAAAAAATTACTAAGGCTGTGAATAGAGTACTTATCCCTGATCACAAAAATGTGGGGCTGTGGTTTTGTTGCATTATGCTTGATAGCTAGAGAATGAATGTGAGTGAATGAGGCCTTTTCTTAGCCTGTCCTTCGTATCATTTCGCTCATGTGGGAAACGTTGAACAGGTATGAAAGAAAAAGAAAGGTTTGGATGCATTTGGTTTTACTGCTACTGTAAGGCATCAGTGGGGGAATAAAGTATGCCAGTCAGCACTGCCAGACCTATGAGTACAATGTTACATTACTCTTGCTTTGTTACATTTTTCATTGGCATATATCAGTGACAGTTAGCACTTATCAGTTAACATATAACTTTTGCATGAAATTTATCATGAAGAAATCTAAGAAAATTTCCTAGATTTGTCTTTTCTGTTTTGACAGCACAATATTTTCTTTTCTATAGTTATGTGAAAATAGCTAAGCCCCTAATCCCTGTATTTTCTTTTATATGGATGAAATGCTCACAGCCTCTGGCAACTATTTGTCAACATGGCAGCAAGAGTGGCACATGAATATAGCAGGATATGAAAAGAGGAACAGAGAAACTTGGAAAAGAATATTGTGGATAGGGGAGAAAGAATACTTCCCACGTGTTCCCTGCATGTCGTAGAAGGCTACTAAAGGGGATGGGAGCAGGGCGCTGGAAACCCTTCCCTTCTTGTATTTCAATTTCTAAAAGGGGAAACAGAAGAAGGAGTCAGGGGAGAGTGCTCATCCTCCTCGAAGGCTCAGACTGGGGTGTCTGAATGTGTTTGGATGTAACCAAGATGAGAAGAAAGGGGAGATAGGTAGTATGTTTGAGGAAAGAAACCTGGATGTTCTGGCTCTAAGTAAAACGAAGCTCAAGGGAAAAGGGGAAGAATGGTCTGGAAATTTCTTTGGAGTAAAGTCGAGTTGGTGAGAGGACGAGAGCTAAATTCTACATTGATGTGGGTAAAACTGGAAGTGGATGGCAAGAGACTGGTGATTATTGGTGCCTAAGCACCTGGCCATGAGGAGAAAGATCATGAGAGGCAAGTGTTTTGGGAGAAGCTGAGTTTGTCAGAAGTTTTGATATATGAGACCAGGTATTAGTGATGGGTAATTTAAATGTGAGGGTAAGTAATGTAGCAGTTGAGGGTATCAGGGGCACATGGGGTGTTCATGGTTATAGATGGAAATGGTGAAGAGCTTGTGGAGTTGTGTGCTGAGATATTCACATATATTCATGTGTGAGTACCAGAGATTGTCAACGGGCATTATTGGACAACGTATTGATTGATACATATGTAAAAGAGAGACTTTTGGATGTAAATGTACTGAGAGGGGAAGCTGGTGGGATGTCAGATCACTATCTTGTGAAGGCAAGGGAGAAGATATTTAGAGGGTTTTGAAAAAGAGGAAACAATGTTGGGAAGAATAGAGTGGTAAGAGTAAGTGAGGGTGGAAAGGAGACTTGTGTAAAGAAAGAACATGAGAGATTGAGTGTAGAACGGCAAAAGGTGAGAGAATATGAAGCGAGGGGAGTGGATGAGGAATGAGAGGTATTTAGGGAAGCATTGATGACATGTTAGCTCCGAGGGCAAAAATGGGTATGTTTGAAGAAATAATAGTTCAAACAATATCATGACAGCTAGAGATTGAGTGTGAGCAAATGTGGCCATTTTGTCTGTCTCCTGGTGCTACCTCACCTGTGCGTGGGGTGGAGATGCTATTTCCCGTGGGGCGGAGTGGCATCAGGAGTGGATGGGGGCAAGCAAGTGTGAATATGTACATGTGTATATGTGTATATGCATGTGTATGTGTATGTATGTATGTATGTATATCTGTATATGTTGATATGTATATGTATGTACTGTGCATATATGTGCATGTAGGTATATATGTGTGTATGTGGGGGGATGGGTCTTTCTTCATCTGTTCCCTGGCACTACCTAGCTGATGCGGGAAACAGCGATCAAGTATAATATATAAATAAATAACTATTATAGACATGGGCTATAGATAGGGTCGTTTAGAGGAGGGTGGATGTTTGGGAAATGAAATGTTTGAGGACAGAATACGGTGTAAGGTGGTTTGATCGAGTAAGCAATGAAAGGGTTAGAGAGATGTGTGGGAATAAAAGAGGGTGTGTTAAAATGGTTTATAAATATGGAGAAAATGAGTGAGGAAAGGTTGAAAAAGAAGATATGTGTGTCAGAGGTGGAGGGAAAAGGAGAACCAAGAAGACCAAATTGGAGATGGAAGGAAGGAGTGAAAAAGATTTTGAGCGATCGGTGCCTGAACATGCAGGAGGCATGCACAGAATAGATTGAATTGGAACGATGCGGTATACTGGGGTCAATGTACCGTCAGTGGACTGAACCAGGGCATGTGAAATGACTGAGGTCTGTGGGGCCTGGATGTGGATGGGGAGCTGTGGTTTCAATGCATTACACATGACAGCTTGTGTATGGATGCAAGAGGATGTAGCCTTTCTTTGTCTGTTTCCTGGCGCTACCTTGCTGACGCAGGGGCAGGCAATCAGATGTGGGGGAAAAGAAGAGAATGTATATGTTATCTTTTTTCTTATCCTTCATGCATTTATGCTGTTTCCTGTGGGGTGGGATGGCATCGGGACTGGATGAAGGTGAGCAAGTATGAATATGTTATGTGCATGTATATGTGTGGATAAATATGTATTTGTATATATACTTCCCACGTATTCCCTGCGTGTCATAAAAGGCTACTAAAAGAGGAGGGAGCGGGGGCCTGGAAATCCTCCCCTCCAGTTTCTGCTTTTCCAAAAAAGGAACATAGAAGGGGCCAAGTGAGAATTTTCTCTCTAAGGCTCAGTCCTCCGTTCTTAACGCTACCTCGCTAACGCGGGAAAAGGCGA
>JAYMFT010267108.1:0-10680 GCA_038088735.1 Panulirus argus
AGAGAGAGAGAGAGAGAGAGAGAGAGAGAGAGAGAGAGAGAGAGAGAGAGAGTACATAGGAAAAATACATAACATAGGGACACTTGGTCATTGCTGTAGCTATCTGGGAATCTCTCTCTTATTAGAGTTAATCAAGAAAGTTTATGTAAAGACAGAACAGTAAATAAACCTTTCCTAAGCCTCCACTTCCTCTATCAAGGCCAGAGTTAAGTGCAGTAAAGGGTCTGTGTTAGCCCTACCATTTTTGGCTGAATCTTGTTGGTACTCTTACGTAGGAAAGCAATTACTATTAGCAAGGGATAGATTGGACCATAACCAAGCATTGCTGAAAGAGAGCACGGAATTTCACTGTATTATATCACACTGTAACCTGGCAATAGTTTCAATTATGCGAATTATTTGTCAAGTTTTGGTTGAAAGAAAACATGTTAGCATTTTTATGTATATTCTTGTCATTATTTTCTCTCAGTAAATACGCAGACTTTGGAAATATTTCTCCAACCGGTTTTTGATGAACAAAGTTTGCTGTGGTTATTTCAGTGCAGAACTAATCTATTTGGA
This sequence comes from Panulirus argus, assembly GCA_038088735.1. Taxonomy (NCBI): domain Eukaryota; kingdom Metazoa; phylum Arthropoda; class Malacostraca; order Decapoda; family Palinuridae; genus Panulirus; species Panulirus argus. The sequence continues at coordinate 562 of JAYMFT010267108.1, forward strand.
AAGATACGTTTCCCACATTGGTATTACATCTTTTAGCGATATGATTCATTCAGTACCACCTGATGACCGTATCTGATGACTTAATTTCAAAATGGTGTTCATGATTTACGCTGTCAAGTTTCTTCAGAGTTCTGGAAACATGTATTAAGTGGCCACACAGTCTGCATTTCCGAAGAGAAATGAGAATTAGCCTTATTAGCCATTTCTCATTGGGTAAGATTCTTAGAGTTGAAATTAGTTTTGCAGCCCTTGTTTGTACTTATTCAAAATATTCTTCTTTTTTTTTTTATAGGTGAAAACAGAACTGACCCGCATATTGGTATATTCATGATGTCTTTGAAAAGTATCTATCAGGACATTTTCTCGTGATTTGTGGTCGATGCTTTTAGCTATTAAACCTAACACCCTTTTGCTTTGTTGCTTACTGCCTTGAGATTTTTTTCGTTATATTTTTTTCAACGGTGAATTTTTAAGCAATTTCATCGTTAAACTTCATTTGACTTTTGTCTAACCACTCTTATAATTATAATTTGTCAATATCTCTTTAAACTCTTTCACAGAGTTGCTCATTTACAGTTCTGCCCGCTAATTTTGAATTGCTTGCAGATATTTCAAATCTGCGATTTCAGGCCTATTTCTAAGTCCTGTATGAAGATTACTTGGAGAAATGGGTTAGAAAGCAATCCATGGGGTATCAAACATGATATATTCGGCTTATCAGAGACTTTAAAACTACTTGTTACTTTCATCCGGTGCACCAACCTTCCAGCCCTTATACACCCACTTCGTCTCCCACACCATGTGATTCTAATTCACATATAAATCTCTTTTATGGCGCATTATCGAATGTCTTGAAAATCTAGGTGTATTCCGTGAAAAGTATTTTGATCCTTACTTGCCACACACAACACAGAAAATTTCAAATAATTTTTGTTAGACAAAATCCTTAATAAATGAAACCATCATACTTTGTTCTAGAAATTTTCTATCATTCTTTCTTTCATCGTTTTACATGAAACCAGCGTGAAACTTATTGGACGGTATTTCAAGGCATATCTCTTTTCTTCTTTATTAAGTATAAGGTTCATATTTTCCAGTTTCCGAGTTTTTGGCACCTTACTTTCGGTTTGTGATCTACTGGATAGAATGGTTCTGGAGAATATCAGCAGTTTCTTATCCCTCTTTAAGACTCTATTAGTGTTAGGATAGTGAGACAGTCAACTTGTTTGGGTTAATGTGTTCTAAGTTAAGCACGAGGTGGGAGATAGATATGTCAGCAAACGTGTTTCTTCTCAGAAAATGTCTGACCAAGATTAGTAGTAGAATTACAACTTAGGGCAAGCATTATATACGCTGCTCATATATACGCACTCATCAACCACACTCTGCATTTTGCTAGGTATTTTGCCATTCAGTGTTTCCGTGCTAAACACCTGTCGTTTTTACTAACCATGACAACTTCCCCTGCACATCTGTACCGAACGCAAAACCAAACTTTTGAAATGTAGGAGATGACCGGGCAGGCTGCTACCTAGGGCCCAACGTCTGTTGCTTCCAGAAAGGGAGGGCAGAGGCGAAAGGAAGAGGAGGATGAAGGGAAAGGGTAAAAGAAAAAGTGAAAAAAAAGGAGGATGAAGAGATGGGTAGTGGAAAGGAGAGAGAGAGAGAGAGAGAGAGAGAGAGAGAGAGAGTTTAGTGACAAGAAAGGTGAGGAGAACAGGTTAGAGTGAGGACGAAGAGTAGAAGAGAACGATCGGAAAGGGGAAAACAACTGGAAAAGTTTCATCCCCCTGTAGTGGTTAAGGGCAATTTCTGTCGTTGTAATGACTAGTGGGAAAGCACAAAGAAGAAAGAAATGGAATAAAGTGGGTAGTGATGGAGAACCGGGAGAAATAGAAGTGGAGAGAATTTATAGAAAACTCAGGTCTTTTATTCCAGGATGAGAGTCGAGATTATGAACTGGAGAACTTACCAAGAATTTCTGTTTATGTAGCGAAGACATCGAAGTACTGGATGATATCTTCCTCCTTGGGTAGTATGGAGCCACTGTTAGAACACAGTATTATCCTGATCTTTGAAAAGACAACCAAGGTTTGCGCCCTAAGGTATGGGTCCTTCCTTTCAACCTCACCCTATATGAAACTTGGACAGCTTTTGTTTCTTTAGAGACTAGATGAATGTCTTTAGTACAAGTCTTTCTTCAGGTTCATGAGGTAGTAGCTTAATTATCTTAGTGTAAAGCTAGAGCTTGCTCTATGTAAACTGACGTGAGAGTGACTGATAAGTTAATTCCTCGAAAGCTGAAATCATGCTATTCTCCTAGGTGAAGATCGAGAGAACTAGTGTAAAGCCTGTGGAGGCTGCAAGACGACTTATGACGTAGGAAGAGGCTAGGAAAATGTTGAGGGTGTCAGCCTGGAAGCTTGCATAGGGTCTTCTGTCAGGGAGGGAGTAATGCAAAATACTGACATAACTGACTGATAAGAATAAGTCACTGTGATAAAAAACGAAAAAAAAAAAAGCCATGGGGTACTGTATAAGAAGGGGAATACAAAAATGGGTTGAAAGAGTAAATAGATAAGGAGGGAAGGTGATAATTCTGAGAGGTGAGGTGAAGAATATAGAGAGGTCTAAAAGAAAATGGTTAAGAAAGGATTAGAAAATAGCTGCTAAATAGGGAACAGGGAAAGAAATTAGAGAGAGAGAGGGATCATGTGAAGAGCAGGAGACTAGAGGTGGGAAGAGAAAACTAATTTTTAGGGTTGAAAAGTTTTAGAAGAGTGAGTGAGAGTTAAGGCAGGTGCCGCGGATGTGCCTCATGTATGCTTTCCGTTAGTCTTGGAGGTCCTGCTTCCAGATCTCGGTTTGGGACCAATCCGCATTTTGGTTCCTTGATCATTTAGGTTGTTTGATGGTGCAACCTGCACATACGCCTTACAGCCTGGCTGGTCAGGTGCATCAGTATATAATTGTCCAGTGAATTTCTAAGGTCTCTCTTGCACAGCCCATCTTGTTACTAATACTTACAGGTAGTAAGCTGAATATTTTCGAACCCCAAGATGTTCTAGTATAATCTCTAGCAACGGAAATTTGTAAGAAAAAAGGTATGGAAAGGAGCTGTGTCAGTACGTGTAAGGAGTGTGGGATGTATGGTTTACAAGGAGAGAGTTGATAGGCCAGACACACAGAATCCTGCAGGAGGACTAATAGGAAGAGGCCAAAATATAGGTCCACCAGCCTGGCTGACAAATGATATCAAAGGTTTGTTTCGTGGATTAAATTGAGGATGGTGACCTAACAGGGACGTCGAGTATGGCAAGAGGACCTTGATTAAAAAAGAAAAAAACGCAAGTGACATACGACTAGATCCTCGCAGCTCAGAGAGAGAGAGAGAGAGAGAGAGAGAGAGAGAGAGAATGTCTACGTATGATTATCTAAGACAAAAATTTGCAAAGAAAATATGCTAGTGCGTAGCCGTCGCCACAGGATAATCTCGAGTTAAGGGTAACAAGTGACGTAAGTGTTTTCAGTTGTTAGATGTGAGAGATGTGAGTTGGAGTGTGCGTATGTTTGTGGGCTGAGTACAAGCATCCCATGTGTGGCTGAGGCAAAAAGAAAAGGAGAGGAACTTACCATCACCGAAGTACTGGCTCGCTGCGACGCCGTCATTATCCCTCTTGATACCCGCGCGGTAGCACCTTCCTGGTCGGTTGTTGACTACTACCTTCAGCCTAGAAGATAGAGGGAGAGAGAGAGAGAGAGAGAGAGAGAGAGACAGACAGACAGACAGACAGAGCACTTTTTTTAAATGACCGACACGGCACGGACAAAGCATGCCCCAAACAAGGCCATTTCGAATGAAAGAAAAAGTAAAAAAGTATTGATTAATCAGGGTTATGCAGGTGTTTGTAGATATGACTCTTAATTGAAGAAAGGTTACATGAAGAGGGAAAAGACAGAGGAAGGAAGAAAATTTCATGTCTTAGCTGTTCGGGGGAAGAAGTGAAGTGGTATCATAACAGCCAATCCTCACACTGAATCTGTTGGAAGCAACAAACTTCGGTTGGGAACACATGCAGACGGCTTGCGAGAACAATAACCAAAATAATACCGACAGAAAAGAGAGAGAGCAACAGCATTACAGGGTATGACGATGGAAGGTGAAGAGAGGTGATGCCAAGATAACACTGAGACGGAAGGTTTTTGATTTCCTTCTAGTTAGCAAAATATTTCAGAATGAGCCACCCTAGAAGTTTGAGCAGTATTCCATACGTGGGCGAATACCATTCCTGTAGATATGAAACAGCTATCAACAAGAAACATAATAACGAAGCCTACACGGTACTCCGAGCTTTTGGAAAGCAGACTTTGTGATGTTCATTATGAAAAGTTTCCAGAGTAGAGTGTAAGATATGGATATACCCACACACTGTGTTTATGTTATTATAGCGGTCAACTGAACTATTCTGAAATTAGAGAGAGGGAAATGAATAATTCGTAATTACTTAATTACTTACCAGTACTTACGACGAGATTTTTGCCAAATGGTAAAAATACCCCGTAACACTCACGTACTGTTGTGTTATGTAATAGAAGGAGAATTCTTATGTTTGTGATCTAAAAGCTAGGTACCCACGTGCACATGAGACAGAAACAAAAGACAGATACCTAGGCAAATGGAGTGATATTTGACACCCACTGAAAAAAAAACAGCGTAATTGAGACAGATAGACAGTCAGACGCACAGACAAAAAGAGGGACAATTTTATTTCATCCGAGACTCAATCGATTCTAAGGAAAAGAAGAACAAAAATTACATTAGAAATCTCGCATGGCGTAGTTAAACATGAAAGCAGCTGTTGTATGTTCCCATATTAACGTCCGAACGAAGTACACAGACTGGGGAGAGATTGGAGGAAGCCAACTGAGGAAGCTGGGGAGAAGCTGAAAACTCTTGCAGCAATATCATGCGAGAGGGGAGAGAATGGTATTAGAGTTTTGTTGAAGAGAGCTACCGTCCCGCGAAAAGATAAGGAGGAACGAAGGTAGCGCGTGCAGGAGGAAGGGGAGAGGGATGGAAGGAACGAGAGGAAGGAAGCAAAGGAAACATTTTCTTAAGGGAGAGGTGGAAGGGTTAGAAAACACTTTTGCAAGATAGGTGGAAATTAGACAATATTGCTCTAAAAAAAGAGAGGAGGTAAGAAAACGTTTGGTGTCGGAGAGACAGGTTAGAGAAGATTTAATTTAAGGACAGGGACTTCAGATAACATTTGCGTTAAGGATAGGGAAGTTCAAACACGTTGCGTAAGGAAATTGGGTTAAAACAGTAACGCAAAGAAGAGGAAAGTTAGTTGCTTGAGGATGAGTGAAGATTACAAAATATTTGTTTGAGGGTGGAAGAAAAAATGAATGTAAGGAAGAGTAGAGATTAAAGATAGTTGATTCTGGGTTAAGGAAACATAAGAAAACATTTGTAAAAGGAAGAATGAAGGCTCGAAAACATGTTTGAATGGAAAAGGGAAAGCTATAAAACATATGATTGGTTAAGGGAAGAGGGAGATTAGAAAATGATCGCGAAGAAGGAAAGAGGAAGTTGAGCTATAACATTTGTTTGGGGGAAAGGAACGTCAGAAAACATTTCTCTGAACGTGAGGAGGAGTTAGAAAACATCAGTCCAAGGGATGAATAAAGTTAGAATACACATGTGTAAAAGAAAAGGGAGATTATAGAATTTTGGGGGGGTTTATAAGAAATTAGAGAAAATGTCTTGTGTCGAGAAAAGGGGAGGTTAGAAAACATAAGGGATATAGAGAGTTATTTTCTTTTTTTTCTTGAGGAAGAGAGGAAGTTAGAAAACATTCATGTGAGAGAGGTGAAGCTAGAAAGCATAGGAGACGAGAGTTCAGCACAGACGTAAAAAAGAGATAAAGTAATGGGGATATGATGTTAGAAAAGGAAAAAATGATAAGGGAAAGAGGGAACTGTTAACATTCACGTAGGAAAGATAAGATACAAAAAGCCTCAATGAAGGTATGAACACTAATGTTACCTGAAACAAGATGGAAAATACAAGTTGAATTGACGGAGAAATGAAAAATGAGTTCTATGGCATGACATTTCCCCACGCCATGACGTAGCCCCACAGTATCACACAGCCCCACAGTATCAAACAGTATCACAGTATCGCACAACCCCTCAGTATCAAAGATTGCTACTGTAGCACACAGTCCTAGAGTATCACACAGCCTAACAATATTACACATCCCCACACTATCAAACAGTCCAGGAGAATCACAGGAAACTTTTGGTACAAGTGATTAAAGTTTGGTACAAATAATCACCGTCCAATTACTTTTGAGGTCACTTTCAAAAGAGCATGTAATGTTGGTGAATATGATAGCCGCGAGAAAGTACCCGATTTTAAACTTGCACATTTTAATGATCCTCGCATTTCTTTGGACAGGTAAACTTGGGATGATATTGTCAATGAAAACGACATTAACGTTGCTTGGAAAAAATTCAGTAAAACCGTCAAAGTGCTAAAGGGAACATATATGCCAGTGCGTAGTAGAAGGTCTATTTCTAAAACGAAACAAAGGTAGTGGAATGGTGAAGTGAAGAAGTGCTTGTTGTCTAACAAAGTTGCTCATAGGGAACTAAAAAGAGGCTATTGACCAACACGATAGAGTAATTAAGACTCAGCCTTGATGTAGACTTTTTCCGTGACTGGAGCCTTCAACATAGAAAAGAACTTGCTTAGAGAAAGTGGGAGTTATACAAAAAAGTTAATGCCAGTATAAGGTGTATATTGCCAAAAATAGCTTGATAAATCCAAAGGAATTTTATATTCATGTCAGCAGCGAGATAGTCATCATCCAATAAATTGTTCCAATATTTACGGTAAATGGTTTAATATAACGAATGCATGGGAAAATCTTATGTAGCTTTCTTGCAACTGAATTTACGATCGAAAACACAAGTCAAGTTTCATTGGTAAGGAGGAGAACATGCCGCAACAAACTGGTGTAGAAGCTGAAAACACTATCTGCAATAAGCGTAACGAGAGTAAATAAAACGGCAGGCCCTGAAAAGTTTTATTCGAAAATACTGAATAAGTCGAACAATGAGATAGATGAGGCCTTGACTGACCCTTTCAGTAAGTCACTTGCTCCGGGAAAGTTCCAGATGAACGGAAGTTTGTCAATGTAATACCGATATTCAAAAAAGGTTCTAAGTCACTCTTCGATAATCATCGTCCAATTAGCTTAACGTCAGTAGCTGGAAAACCTATGGAAATCATTAATGGAGACATTATGGTAAGTCGTTTAGAGGACCACCGCTTAACAAACGAATCTCATGTCTGATGAATCTGCATATTTTTTAAAAACATAATGAACATGCGTGATGAAAGTAAAGCAGTTAATGTTATCTCTCCAGATCTTCAAAAGGATTCGATAAGTCATACAGCACTGTTGGAGTTGTGATTTGGTGGATAGAAAATTGATTGACTGCCTGTAAACAAAGCGTTATGAATAATAGTCAGGCCTCAAAATGATTACACGTAAAAAGTGGAGTGCCACAAGGTTTAGTCTTAGGGCCGGCTCTCTTTCACATCAATGTTAATGACACTGCATTGTAAAATATTAAAATTTTCAGGTTATGCTATGCTGGGAAATAAATCTGCAAATGAACTTAAATGTTTGAAGCTCCAAACTGGAATAGACAAACTGATGGACTGGGTGATATCATAGGTAGAAAATGAATTCTGATATGGATAAGTAGTTTTATATATCGGTGGTACAAACAAAAAGGAAGGCCACAGTATTAATTCTGTTTACATGAGTTTACTGGGTTTTATGTTTAAGGGAGAGAAAAAAAAAGAAAGTTTAACTTGACAAGAAAATGTAATTCCGCTCAGCAATTTTTTTTAAAGCTATTACTCACTCCCCGCTCTCTTTTATGCAGTTAATTTCTGGCGTTTTTCTCAGAGTACACCTGAATTTATAAAGTATTTGTCTATAAGATTTTTGAAGGTATTTATTGTCTTAGCATTCACTACGTCTGACGGTAACTTATTTCAGTGCTCAACACCTATAGGAAAAGAATCTTTATCCCACGTTCGTACTACATTTTTTAGCTTTGAGTTTTATTCCGTTTGTCCTGGTAACCGTATTTTATTGTATTTCGAAAAGATGTTCGTGGTTTATGTTATCGAACTTGTTCAGAATTTTGGACACTTGGATTAAGGGAGAAGAGATCCAAACGTTTTAGCCTCTCTTCGTATGCCAAATTTCTAAGGGATGAGATCGATTTTGTTGCGCGTCTTTGTACTTGCTCTAATTTTTCCTCGTCTTTTTTATAGTTTGGGGACCAAACTTGGGCTGCATATTCAAGGTGTGGTCTTACTAGAGAATTATAAAGTGTGAGAATAGTTTCTGGTGTCTTGTAATCTTGTAAGATACACACGCATGCCATTAATTTTTCTTTAGTTATTTGTAATCATTATCTCACTAATGATATGTGTTAACACATGAGAAGTCACCCAAGGGTACTATGTAGCACGTGATGGTATCTGATGAATGATCATCAACGAAACGTTTTCGTTCACTGTGAGACGCGGAGTCAGGAGTACCCTGAGATTGCTGACTTGAAGGAATGTGTTGACGAGGGGAAGTTGACACCATCCCCTAGGTCTTTGTGTTGGAATAACCACCTTTCTTCTGAGTGTAATGTAGCACTTTCGTCACTGTCCACGAGGGGTCAATATTCTCATTAAGTAATCGCCGTGTTACGTCGGGAGGAAGGTCCTTTAGAATTAAGATAATGTGTAACAACCTTAGGAAAGTTTGTTTGTGTGTTTCAGGATCCAGCATAGCTGATAGCCAAGGTGAGGTGTCATAAGCTTGCTCAATCAAATTAACTTTTTCATGTAAGGAACACCAATAAGCAGGAACTGACATATCATCCACATATGTTGAATTAATGGCACGTAGAAGAGCGTGCAGTAAACTGTCTGAAAATGACTCCTCACAACCCAATCTAAACAATGCTTTGAACTCTTCCCAAGATGTACAGTTCTTAATGTCATATGAGTCATAAACTACTTTAGCATAATTGTCAGGCTTAGTGAAGTCAATGAGATTTTTAGCAGCAGATATGAGAGCCTTGTCATCACCTGGTGGCCCATATTTGACTGCAATGTCTTCCGCATTTCTAATCCATCGTTCAAAATTTGCAAGTTTACCGTCAAATAATTCGTGTGACTGTTTACTGTGTTCCACTGTAAATACTGTAGGGGGTGGAGGGGGTTTAGGGTAAGACATCCTGTGAGCAAGTGTATCAGTACCAGAGTCTATCAACTTAATATCAGAAGTGTGAGCAACTGTATCAGTACCAGAGCCTGTTAACTTAATATTAGAAGTGGCCATGATAAGTGACTGCCCTCGTCTATAGTAAGGGACCCTCGGTAAATTCCTAAGTGAATAAGGACCCTTACGTGTAACGCATGAGTATCCGTTAGACATGTACTAAAAAGCGAAAAACATAGGTAAACAAAGTGAAAAACATAGGTAACACTATTCACATAACCGAAATAAGACGTCAATAATCGTATTTGATAAAGTAAATGCAATAAACCATATAAAAAAATGAAATATGAAAGAAGTTAACACATAAGACATATAAGTACAGCATATAAAGTAATGAATTAAATGAAGCAAAAAATAAGTACTAATGTATAGCTTATCTAGATGGATGAGTCACAAGCCTGGGTGGATACGCTTGGAACGCTGGCTGGGCTGGTAATCCGATGTCACGAAATGGCAGCCACTACCCAACTTGTCCTGAACGTGGAACGCTGTTTCGACGACACCCACTGCGCTAAGCACTCCGACCGTAACTAGGTGCGATGTACCAACATACACACATATACATATTTACACATACACATACACACATACACATATTTAGACTTGCTCGCCCTTATCCACTCCTGATGCAACCCCGCCCCACGGGAACATGGCACCGCCACCCCCCGAGCCGCCGAGGTAGCGCCAGGAGACAGATGAAATGGCCACATTCGCTCACACTCAGTCTCTAGCTGTCATGTGTAACGCACTG
>JAYMFT010267119.1:0-24264 GCA_038088735.1 Panulirus argus
GGGGGGTTTTTTCCCCCCCCCCCCCCCCTCCTCTCTCTCTCTCTCTCTCTCTCTCTCTCTCTCTCAGTACACCTTACCTTCCCGTTCCAGGTTCCCTTTCTGTGGGAGCCTCCTCCTCCGCAGCGCTAAGGAAGCTAGCCACGTCCACTGGGCGGGACTACATCTAGAGAAGTGTGATGTTGCAGTGATATGTAAATGAACACGAATATAGTGCAGTTACCGCGCAATTTCACAGAACACCCAGTGTCCTCCAACAGCAAGGACTGGAACCCCGTATCATTTGCTTGGCAGCTGGTAGCGGAAACCATCGGTCAAGCATAGCTCAGTTAGTGGTCAGCGTTCCTTGCTGTTGGAGGGCATTATGTGACGACCCGGTTGTTTACCTAACGCAGTGGGTAGGTGGGATGAATTGGGGGGGGGGTCATGGGGCTGGGGGGGAGGTGAGGGAGACCATCTGTCAGTGGCGGCCGGTGTCTCCATAGGAATGTTGTGCCCACGTAGTACCTGCCCCCTCCTGGTGTCGCCCTCCCCCCCCCCTCTACCCTCCCCCTCCCTCCCCTCCCCACCACTGGTGAAATCTTCAGCTGCAGTGATGTCACTGCAGCTGGCCAGGCCAGGCAACGTCGGGCGGTTACACCTCTCTTCAGGTGTCTTAATTGCGTGCCTGAGGCAGAGCACGTCACCGCGTTCATCGCTTGGGCGCGACGGTACCTGCCCTTTGGGTACGTACGATGGTTTCATGATCTTTAAACCAGACCCCTCAAGTGACAGGTCGAAGGTCGAACCATCTTACCAAACGGCCGTATCGTCGTCTTCAAGAGGTTGAATCGCCTGAATGACGAGCAAGAGCAGTGGTCCCAGACCCAGCTAGGGTGTGGAGCCTGGTCAGAGACCTTCTTGCTGCCGCCACCTGGTCCAAGACCCGAGTTGGTGGTGCAGTCTGGTTCCGAAACCGAGTTGGGGAGGTAGAGACCAGCCTCCAATAGATAGAGACCAGCCTCCAATAGAAGAGATCAGCCTCCAATGGATAGAGACCAGCCTCCAATAGATAGAGACCAGCCTCCAGTAGTAGAGATCAGCCCCAGTACTGTTATAACGTGTATACGGTGGGGTCTGGACTTGGGCGCCTTCCAGACTTAGGAGTGTTGAAGTGATGCCTGGAACCATCTTCCACCGTACTGCTGGTCTTAATATCTGCCTCATCAAAGCTATACCACCGGGCTGGACCAAACCATTTTTTCTCACATCATGTACCTACGTATACACCTGTTCTCGTTTTTTTTTTAATTCCTGTCCTGAGACTCTATCCTTCCCATTTTTCTTCTCTCTCTCTTAATGAATCACATAAAAAGAGGGTTTTCCACGTTCTCAGAAACTCTTAAGAGTCCACTCCGTTCCTCTCAAGCCCTGGGCCTCGATGAGGGGACTCCAGTCCGTGCCTCAAGCCTTCAACATTAAAGGGAAGAATGACAACTTTTTTTCCACTCTTTCTTGATGGAGATTCACTGTCGGTTGGAGCCGACAGAAAGGTAGTGAAAATAGCGACCACTTGTCGGGAAATTGTTGAATACTTTTGTGTCCTTTTTTTCTAAATGGTTGGACTTGTGATGGAAACTGTGTGTGTGTGTGTGTCTCTGAATCTTCGCGGGTACACAGTGTTATGTGTGGAACATGTATGCATTGCTGAACATATACTTAAGGTATATACAGGTATATACATATGGCTGCTGCTTCCCACAGCTTGTATGTGGAGACCGACCACTCTAGGATAGGCCGTTATGATACCTCCTCCATCCCTCGAACAGCCGAGCTTTGTAATTCTCTTCCTTCTTTCTTTTTTCCCTCGTCGTATAATCTTCCCTCCCTATAGACTCGGGTCTACGGACACTTGCGGAGTCGAGATAAACATCCGCTTTCTGTCTCCCAAACATTCGTCTCTCATCCAAGAAACATGGAGTGTGGCGTGTGTGTGTTGTGTGTTTTGACCAGGATGTGTTATCCTTCACTAAAGAAGAAAAGCTGGTGAAGGGCTAGGGCGGGGGTGGGGGGGTCAAAGGTCATGGTGTCCTTCAAGGGGGGAAGGGGGAGGGGGGCCTCCTCCTCCTCCTCCTCCGGTGGCGCCCTACCGTCTGCCTGCCACTGTTTATGTACATTCCTGGGTTGACTGCTGCTGGCTCTCTCTCTCTGTGAGTGAGTGTGTGTGTGTGTGTGTGTGTGTGTGTGTGTGTGTGTGTGTGTGTCTTGTGAGTTTGTTTGTGTGTGTGTATGTATGCGTGTGCGGCTGTAGTCTGTCCTTCAGTACGTATTGTATGCTAATCCCTTTGAGGGACCGATTCTTAAGCACGACGGTACGACCCTTGAGCACGACGGTACGACCCTTGAGCACGTCGGTACGACCCTTGAGCACGACTGTGCGACACCCTTGAGCACTGTCGTGCCGTCGTGCTCAGTCCTTTTTCATACTGACCGTATTTGTACGTACGTACCTGTGGCTCCTGTGTTATGAGTCTCATGCAGTATAGCGCATCTTGGACTTACAGAAATTCCGTCAGATGGCAATGTTAGACTTTTTTTTTTTCCCTAGGTATAACTTTTGTCACGCGTTGATCGTAACTTCTCTTTTCCCAGGTATGTGTCCAGACCATCGGTGCCTTGTAGAACAGGTGATGTAAACCGTATTGTGAATTTGTATTGTGGCGAGAGATTTTAATTATACGGTTGAGAAAATAATTGGGTGTCTGAGGAATTAATTAGTTTATTGAGGAAAGAATTTTACTAAGGAAATAATTGGCCGGCTGAGGAAATAATTGGCTGACTGAGGAAAAGAATTGGCTTGCTGAGGAAATAATTGGCCGTCTGAAGAAATATTTGTCTTGTTGAGGAAATAATTGACCCTTTAAGAAAATAATGAGCCGGCTGAAAAATTAACTGGATAGCTGAGGAAATAATTGGCTGGCTAAGAAAAATAAAAAAAGTAGATTTTTTTTTTTTTTTTTGTGTGTGTTTGTTTGAAGACGTGACTTCGTGGCTGTCTAAGAGCCTTTGGCTGTTGATCTTGGGGTCCTGGACCAGAGAATGGGTGGTGCGGGGTGTGTGTGTGTGTGTTGGTTGCTGGTGGGAAAGAGAGCCAGAATGGCTCGACTCCACGGATTTTGAACGCTGGTGGTGGTGTTCGTTCGCTGTTGGGGAATGATGGCGATTGTAATCACTTCCCCATTAACCTTCCCGTATTGACTTAAGCCGTTGCATCAATTAGAGGATTGTAGTACAGGTTAATTAAGGGAATTAGGGTAATTAGAGACTTAATACCTTAGATAAATTAGATAGCTTGCATCTGGAAAACTAGATCAGTGATTGAATTTACGTTTGCTTTAGAGAAACTGAATGTTGTTAGCTTTACTCATCCCTGTGTGTAGTTCATTATCATATCTGCAGATTAGTATGATTCATGTGTCATTCTGCTTATCGTCCTGGTAGCTAAGGAATGCCTGGGCTGCTGGATGTTGTGGGCCAGGGTTGTGTGTGTGGCCGGCAGAATGTTTAATTACATGTGATGACAGAGACGGAGCGGCAGCCACTACCACGGTATGTTAATTGTTGACCAGATCCCCCTCCCTTCGCCAGCAGAACCGCCTCTGTTCCTTCTCCCAAACCAAGCCTCTGCGCGCGCACACACACACACACACACACACACACACACACACACACACATACACACACAGCCGTTACCCCACACAACCAGTCAATTTCTCTGTCTCTCTCTCACACACACTCACTCACACACCCAAGCATTCGTCAGCTTTATGGGATGAGACAGAGCCCATCAACTGCTTTCGTAAAAGCAAGGGAGATTCTGAGCTTTAAAGACCAGTTTGAGTCCCCGGGTCAGCCCGTAGGGCCAAGTGACTCCCAGGTCCATCTTATGAGTCTGGATGACTCCCGGGTCCATTATACTGCCAAGAAGTTTAGTGCTGTGTGGACTTTAACACCAGGTCTCTTATTAGGAAAAACGCAGGGCCTACGGCAGGCCCTGCGGGACGTCGGTGGCTGCTTCTTCTTCGTTCATGAAGGCAGTTTGGACGTCCGCTGGAGAAGGATGGTCCGCGCTGCCGTGGAAACTGTCGAGTGAGAAATGCGAAAATCAAAGTTCCCGAGGAAAATGTCTAAGAGGTGTTGTGTCGACCGGGGTCAAAACCTCCCGTGTCATCCCCTTCACTTTGGCTGACCCTTGACCTCCCAGTGGACCCAGCCTTCCTCCCCCGTTGTTTGTGGGCGCCTGCAGTCCCCGGTGACAAGGGTAACAACAGGGCCATGTGGCGTGGACCGCAGCTGGCTCATCTCTTCCCCGGCGTGATGCTCCCGCCCCTGGGGAAAAGTGGAACGCCTGGAGGGGGTTGGAGGGACTGATGGAGAGTGTCTGTGGTATGGAACAGCCTGGTGTACCACCCTTAGTGACTTAGTTCACCTGGAGCAGGATGCTACAGCCCTTGAGCCTGATGTTACGGCCCTTAGATATGATGGTGGGGCCTTTGGCGACCGGGAAGGCTAAGATCGAAAGCCTGGGTGTCATATCCAAGACTCTTACCGTCGTGATCAAAGGTAGCGCCGGTCTTGCTCATTGATCGTACTGCTGTGCTCTGGGGGTCGAGGGAGCTTAACAAGGTAATTAGATAGTCGGACGTATCCAATAGTCTCCCTAGATGGTTCCTGTTTACGACTGGTAATAGGTCAACCACACAGATGATCACAGTAGGTCATTCCAGGTCATCTGGTGATAACCGAGGAGGGAAATCCTGATGTTCGGTGGCGCTGCTCACTGGTGGCGAGCAGATGATGGTCAGGGGGTCTCGCCAGATGGTACTTTATTAGTCCATTGTGTGTGTGTGTGTGTGTGTGTGTGTGTGTGTGTGTGCGTGCGTGGAGGGCTTGACTGCTCGAGTCACGCCCTCAAGTCATAGGGGTCAGTCAGGGTTGCTGCTCTGTCTGGGGTGTTCCCTGGGGTGCCGAGGGGGACGTCAGCACCAAAGTACCAGCGAATGCAATTCGTTTGCATCTTGTCTCTGTATCGACTCTTCGTGCGGGAGGCGGAGGACGAGTGCCTGGCAGTGTGCATCCATACCTGATACGGTGGACAACAGTAAGTGACTGGCTTGGACTGTGAGCACACGAGAGGCTGGGAGCCCGGCTAGGTCTTTTGTGAAGGGTCGTGGTGGCAGATCTTGTCCGACGTTGAATCTCTCTCTCTCTCTCTCTCTCTCTCTCTCATGTACGTTAGCATCCTGTGCCATGAAGGGTGTATGCACACTTGTGGTGTGTGTGTGTGTGTGTGTGTGTGTGTGTGTGTGTGTGTGTGTGTGCGAGCGCGCCTCCGCTCCTTGTCCTTACAGTGCTCTTGACTCGTCTTCATTGATATCAACCACCTCTTGGCTGGGCTGTGGTCCCTCCCATCCCCCTTCTCTCCAGTGCCCACGCCCCCGTTGTACACACTGTGGTACTGTGTTGATACGTCAGTGGGTATGGACATCCGGGGTAGGGCGTAGGTGTGGTGGGTGTTGTGTGTAGCGATCCTACAGGGTTGTTGTGATGCATATGCCTTTAGTATGGTGACGTACTGGTGCCTTTCGTTGGCTGACGAACTTGTGCCCTTGCTGGTTGATGCACTGGTGCTCTTATTCGCTGACGTACTGGTGCCCTTGGTAGCTGACGCACTGGTGCCCTTCGTTGGCTGACGTGCTGGTACCGCCCTTGCTGGCTGACGCACTGGTGCCCTTATTCGCTGACGTACTGGTGCCCTTGGTAGCTGACGCACTGATGCCCGTGCTGGCTGACGCTCTGGTGCCCTTCGTTGGCTGACGTACTGTCGCTCTCGCTGGCTGATGCCGGCAGCGTCAGGTCGTGGTTTCGTAACGTCACCCTTCACTATTGTGTCATCATCATCATCCGGGACCCCGAGGTCGATCACGATGCACTCCGAACAGATCGTCTGCCGAGCCCTCATCATGTGTGTGTGTGTGTGTGTGTGCTGGTCAGACGCCACCAGGGGGGGAATGGTGACACCCTCACCGTGCACGGTTGTGAAAGAGAGAGAGAGAGAGAGAGAGAGAGAGAGAGAGAGAGAGAGAGTCGGGGTGAAGGCTGGGCTGTACATTAGAGGGTAATGGCTGCCTCACGACCACTGTCACCACTATTACGGCGCTAGGAGGACCCGGGAGCAGCGAGTGGGGGATGCGGAGTGTTGGCCTCACAGCCTGTCTCCACCTGCCGTATTAGGGGAGGTTGGCTGCTGCGTATCTGTCCACACTCCCCTCACGAAAGCGAGTGACTCGTCGGCATTTTCTTTCTAAACTTCGTGTGCCTCCCGGCATCGCAAGGAGTGCCAAACCATTTTCAGGACTTTCGTTTGATGGCACAGATGCCTGGCTGTGTGTGGAAGGGGACCTGGAGGTGAGGTCGAAGTGGCTAGGAGGGGGTACACAGGCGAGAGATGAACCCGGGAGAAATGACATGATGGCGGGCGTTTTAGCTTGTGAAACTTGAGGCTCCCGGATACATTAGGGCTAATGACGTCTGCCGTGCAAGTTATCGTGCGTCTTTTTGTCTCCTCCACCAGCGGGTGTAAAAGGTCTTCCTCTTGAGTCCTGGGGCACGACGGCACGGCCCTTAGGTGTGACGGCGTGACCCTTGACCAAGGCCCCTCAAGGGTCAGGTCACAGGTCGCCATAAATACTCGAGAGGGTCGCACCGTTTTGGTCTGTGAGTATATTAGGGTCAGTCTGCGTTTATTTTGTTCGATTGATTTTGATATAGACAACTGACAAGACTTACCGGTAATGAAGCGTAATTGTTAATCGGGAGTGAATGTGTGGTTGGTGGCAGTCCGACGGAGTTTGTTTTGGCACCCATGCTCTGTTGTGGAGGTTAGAAAACGGGGTAGTGGGGAAAACGATGTGGATAAATAAACAAATGGATACACACGGGGGTCGGGGGGGAAGGTCGAGAGACATGACCTCGTGTTGGGAGGAGAGGAGGCAGACGGAGGTGGTGGAGTGGTGGCTTTATTAACAGGCCGAGGCGAAGCGCTGGAGCCACGTAGGATCCACGAAAGACGATAAAACTCAAAGGAAGCTGATCAAACTATATGTCCAGGTATTACACGATGGGTCAGTCCTGCAGCCATTGCACTCCTGCAGAAGGAAAGGGGTGCAGGGGGACGGGGGCTCTTCATTTGGAAGCTCTCAGAGGTGCATTAGGGTCGTCAGTGTGATGGGACGTATATTGTGGTTTATGGCGTCGAGTGATGGTGGGGAGATTGAAGAGGACCCTGTCACCCACCTTTGTCCATGTATTGTACCTACTATACGTTTTGTTCTTGCCTCCCCACTTATCCTTAACCATGTACCTCTCGCCCATGCGTTATTGAAAGGGGTGGCAGGTCTGTGGTGAAGGTATTAGAGGCAGGTGTGTGTGTCTGTATGTAGGGCCAGAAGACCTCCGAAGTCAACACAATGTTTGGGTCGGTATAACTAAGGCCCCATGACCGTAGACTATGACAAGTGGTCATACCGTCATATGTTTTGCTTTCTGCATCGCTGTTGATTTCATTATCATCCTTCACTTGTCATAATTGCTCAAGCCATTTTCCTTCCTGGTCATCCACTTTCACCCAGGTATTGTGTGAAGGGCGAGCCATGGCCGGCCTCCCTGACACCCCCTCCATCTCCCGTCTGGTATATGTGAAGGTTTGTCGACAATTATCAAGTAATTTCCAGACGATTGTTCCAGGAATTCAAGGCTGTTCGGCAAGAGAGGCAGAGGAGGTTACAAGCGTCTGTGTTAAAGCTTAGCACGCTTGACATTTCAACAATTATAGCATGATGTTCGATCATTGAAGACTTGGCAGGTACTGTAATCAAGTTGCAGATGTAATTATCCTTGTTTATACTTTTGTTTTGCCGCTTCTTTATTGTTTATTTGTCATTTTTGTGTGAGGTATCGACACGGTTATATGTGCCAGGGGTGTGGTGCCACCTGCGCCACTTCTCTGACTAGACATCTGTTGTGGAACTCAATGATGTCTAGACAGTACAAAGGGACAAAGTGGCTTAAGTTTACCGATTTATTTATTTAATACGGATGAAACAGGTTTGAGGTTGGCATTAGACTATGGTGAGGATTGAAGGTGCCATTGCCTATATCCCGTGAGCTTGTAGCCACAGGCAGGGGCAGAAGTAGTGTTTGGAGACACCAGAAGGTGGTCTGTATCCGGTACGACTCCTTGAGCACGACGGTACCACCCCTTAAGTACGACGGTACAACGGCCCTTTGGATTCGAAGAGCTGGCCTTTGACCTGACCCCTTAAAGAGTCTGGTTGTGTGGGGCTGTGAGGGTTGTGGGTTAATGGTCCGGGTGGTTAGGGTTGGGGTGCTAATGGGTTAATGGTGTGTGTGTGAGAGAGAGGTTAATGGTGTGTTGGTTGACCGGGCAGGAATATGGCTGCCGCGGAAGGGAAAGTAAAGTGATGTGAGTTTTGGGGGGAAGTTTATTGTAAAGCTGTGCCGTCTGGCTCTGACGTCACTGTCACTGGGCTCTGACGACACTCGCACTGTTACATGGGTATGACGTCACTGTTACGTGGTTCTCGGTTACTGTCACTCCGTTCGACTTGTCGTACGGTGGACCTGGCAGAGTGGATCCTGGCTGTATTGATGACGCTAGACGTATGGCTGAGGACATTGTAGTGTGGAGTAATCTATTAAGTGTAGTTGATAGAACGTACTGTATCGGGTGTGGTGTTGTAGTGGTGGTTGGTGATGTATTTCAAGGAGGCCAGGAAGGCCTCGGGCGCAGACGTGATACTCACACTTATCAAAGAAACCCTCTTAATATACTTACCATCCTCAAGTGTTAAGTCGCAGCACTTGCCCAGAGAGAGAGAGAGAGAGAGAGAGGGGCAGACGCTTGGAGAGGTGATAAAAATCATCATTAAGATAGCACACAGCAGGGCCCTCTCTAGTGCCTAACTTGTTTTGATGGTCACACCTACTTCAGTCGTGGCCCGTGCTGTTGCCGGGGTTTAGTCGTCATCTGCTGTTGCCGGGGGTAGTATAGTGTACACTTGGGTGTTGCCGTGGGTAGTCTGCACCAGTGTTGTTGCCGTGGGTAGTGTGTGTGTGTGTGTGTGTGTGTGTGTATACGTGGTGGTGTTGCCGTGAGGAAGGGAGGGTTTGAAGGGGGTTGGCATGAAGCACACGCGGGCAGGTCGTCAGCACCAATATCCTGCCCGGCTGGTGCACCCTCCTCGTCCTGTGGGCGGCCAGGATGGGTGGTGGGTATGGCGGTGAGGGTGGCCTGGGCGGGCGGTGGGTATGGTGGCGAGGGTGGCCATTGTGGGCGGTGGGTATGGCGAGGGCGGCCAGGATGGGCGGCGGGTGTGCGTTAGGGTGCCGTCCTCCTGATCCACAGGTCTGTCAGTGTCTGCTCACCGCCGGGTCGTTAACCTTTGGCTCGTTCCCCCACGCCATTTAACGGGTAGTTAGTTAATTACTGTATTTACTCCCCCCCCCATTACATGCTATAGCCAGGACTGTACGCGGTACAGGCACGCGACGAACTCGAGTCTATTATAGAGGGATAGAAATACAGACGTATATGCTACGCCAGGTAGAGTCCAATTGTGTTAGGGGTGTCCAGGAAGATATTTGGAGAGGTTATGTGGTGCAGTGCCCGGCCTACGCAAGAGGGACGCAGGAAACAAATAGAAACGTTTAAAAGAAACTTTGATAGATGGGTAGAAACAGCGCCAGATGAAACCAGGATTGGCAGATAGGTAATGTGCGAGGCGACTGAGAGAAGTGGGGGGGGTTGTTAATCATGCAAGACGTGCGGTGAGCGCTACGCGCAAGCCCTAGCTGCTGGCGAAAATCTCGTCATAACTTTTACCAGGTGGGGTAGGTCTCTCTCTCTCTCTCTCTCTCTCTCTCTCTCTCTCTCTCTCTCTCTCTCTCTCTCTCTCTCTCTCATTTCAATATTGATCGGGGACCCTTTTGGCCCAGGGATGGTATCGGTCCGGGCGGGTGTGCCCCTCGGCTGGGCTCTTTATTGCAACAGCCCCCTTTATTGGCCCGGCTGTCTCTCTCCCCCCCCCTCACCCCCATCCCCCACCCCAACAGCTCTCAGCCTCGCTACACCTTTTATTTTCAGGCCAACGGCTCGATGTCTTGACCCAGGAGGTTCCCCTGGTTACTACCAGTGAGCACGACGGAACAACCCTTAAGAAAGTCTTTACTATCGTTGACGCACGACGGAACTACCCTTAGGCATGACGGGCTAGGCTATGACCTGACCTTAAAGGGGTCAGGTTAGAGTCGCACTATCATGCCCAAGGGTCGTACGATCGTTCTCAAGGGTCGTACTCTGAGAATATATGTAAGGATAACGACTCTTAGCCTTGTAAGGCCGCAAGGGCAAGCTTGGCAACATGTACTGTACAAGTCTGCAGGTTACTGGTAGTCAGCCTAGTCCTGACCTTAGTGCAGGTTTCTCCCTAGTGGTGGCGCCACACGAGGCCGAATCTCATGGTCAGGAGCACCGTCCCGTCGCTCTGCCATGACCTTCTTGACCTGGTGACCCGCCACACCTGGAAGGTCATGTACACAGCCTGCCTCTCCCCTGCGGGCCATTCCGGGCCCGTGGGCCATCATGCGGCCCGCGGGCCACTTCACAACCGATGCTACCTTCCCCAGCCCTTCCGACGCGCCCCCAACCTTCGGCTGCTGCTGGTAGTTAACGTGCAAATTGCCCTCGTTTACAACCCCCCCTGAAAGGCCAACAGGTCATCAGGTCACGGGTCACGACCACCTCATTTAGGTCATATCTTAGTGGTAGTTTGTTACAGGCATTTAAGCTTAACCCTTGAGCTCGGTGTTACGACTGATGGCATGGCACTTGTCCTGGCCCCATAGGGTCAAGTTCTGGGCCAGGCTGCCGTACCCTAGGGTCGTACCGTCACACTGAAGGGTCGCACCGTGGCCTGCCTTAGAGGGTCGTACCGTCGGTGTTGGTGAGGCCTTTGGATTGCTGATGTAGCGCACACTCTACTAACTCCACCCCACTACCAACGGCAGTGCCACCACTTTATATGGATATCACCACCACCACCACCATGGCCACCATTTCACCATAGGCAGGAGCTCGACCTCTGGCAGGGGCCGGTGTGGTAAGATGGCCGCAGTGTCCTGGTGTGGAGTTGCTGCTACTGCACCTGGCCAAACTTGGCCTCCTCCCTCACACCTCCCACTCCACAGTCCACCTCGGCCCTGAAGGCTCCCGGTTTGGCCTGACGTGGAGAGTGTGGCACACGTGGTAGGTGGCCATCCTGATGGTAGGGGCGATTGTCCGAGTGTCCAGGTGTGGCGCCGACCTTGACACACTTTATACGACGGGCGGGGGCGGGCGTCGGAGCCACCAACAGGAGGCGGACGCTCTCACGGGTACGGACGAGGCCCACCTGTAACGTAAACATTGCACAGAGGGCGGGGTTCCCCAGGCTATCATACAGACCCAGGGTACTTGAGGATCCTTGACTGCTGCCTTACCATCCTCGCCATGCACACGCCTCCCTCTCAGAGTCGTATGTGCTCAAACCACCTCTATTTCCAGTAGAGGTTAAAGAAAATATCCACATGACGCTGCATGTCCAGGTTGTTTTCTTGAGGATACAGTCCGTAGCGAATGTATTAAAAGTTTGGGATGACGCTGTGTAAGAGATGTGATAGCGAGACGGTACAGCAGGTCGGGTCACAATGGCGACACTAACCAGCCCTCACCAGGGGCCACACTCTTCCATTATACCGAATAGGGGAAGATACACGAGTAGTGGCCGCGACACTCTATCGCTCGATCTCACCGACTTCCACACCCTGTCTGTATACATACACATGTACGAGTAAATACACGGTTCTTATATACAAGGTTAAGAGACGGGAGAACACGAGTGTACAACTCTTTGTCCATAACACGCAAATGATAATCACACACAAGCCATGTTCCTGATGTGGCTGTTCCCGAAGTGGCTGGCTGACACAAGGCATCAGGAACCCTCTCTGGAGGCCTTGAGATATATCACCGGTTACCTTTAGGAAAGAGGAATTCTTACGTTATTGACAGCGAGACTGACATCCGATATCCGCACTAGGAACATCTCGAGTGAAGAATCTGATCACATGCGACAGTAAACCTGCATGAAGTGTGGAAACTGCAGAAGTTGGTGAATGAGTTAGGAAGAGTGCGTGTGAAAGGAGGAAGTTAATGGTAAATTTGAATAAAAGCAAGGTTATTAGGTTAATCAGGGTTGAAGGACATGTAAGCTTAGGGTGTGAGTTTGATTGTAGAAAAATCTCAGGAAGTTTAGTGATTTAGGTGCCTGTGAGTGGACATGGCAGCGAATGGAACCATGGAGTCATAGTGTGGGTGAGGGGGCGAAGGTTCTGGGAGCGCTGAAGAATGTGTGGAAAGAGAGATCATTATCTGGGAGGGCAGAAATGGGTATGTGTGAAAGTATAGTAGTCCCGACAGTATTATGTGGAAGCAAGTCATGGGCTATTGATAAGGCTGTGCGGAGGAGGGTGGATGTGTTGGAAATGAAATGTTTGAGGACAGTATGTGGTGTGAGGTGGTTTGATCGAGTGAGTAATCTAAGGGTGAGAGAGAGATGTGGTAGTAAAAAAAAAAAATGTGGTTGACTATATCCGTGGGTATGTAGTTAAGAAATAAATCGTAAGTATATAATCTACAGGAATTATTTCAGATATGCGTAGCAGCTGACGGCAAAAAACGTGGAAGGGAAAGTTAACTCAAGATCTGTAGCGGCTGGTGAGGGTGTGTGGGTGGGTGGTGGTGGAGCCGGCCGGGGGAATGTCAGACCAGAAGCGAAGGCTTTAAGAAAATGCCTCATAAACCCGACTAATGACACAGTAAAGAGGTTAGAGAGGTATGAAGGTAGTGGAGGCTTTTTAAGACCGCTTCACACAGACTGCCTGGGGGAGCTGTTTTATGCGGGACTTGCGGAGTTTTCGTCGGTTTGATGGAGATTGACATTGTGGCGGGATTTAGGCGAGTGGTCGCGGGAGGAAGGCGACCCGAGGGAAGGTTTCTGGTTGAGGAACGCACTGAAGGGGAGTCGTGGAAGTCGTTCTTGCAATGTTATGTCCCGAAACAAGACGTTACGACCCTACGAGCGCGTCGGTACGACCCTTGGGTACGAGGGAGTGATTTTTGACCTGAGTCGGTTCACAATACTTAAGGGTCTTACCGTCGTGCTCAAGGGTCGTACCGTCGTCTTCAAGGGTCGTACCTTCGTGCTCAAGGGTCGCACCGTCGTGCTCAAGGGGTTAAATATATATTTAGCAAAGGAGGCCAAGAATTGCGCTATGAATGCTCGTGACGCATACGCACGCAGATGAGGGTAAGATTTGTACTTCGTGGCCAGGTGATGTGTATATGTGTGTGTGTGTGTGTGTGTGTGTTTGTGTGTGTGTGTGTGTGTGTGTGTGTGTATGTAGTAACAGTATACGGTGTGGTGAGAGTGTATGATGTATATACAGTCGTCAGAGAAGCACAAGAGGGCCGAGTGGCATGGCGGCGGCCTTGATCTTTCCGCTCACATCTTCCTCCAGTGTCCTTCTCTCCCTTATTTTGGGTGACTCTCTCTCCTCCGCGTGGTCTTCCATTTTAAAGAGATTCACCCCCCCTCCCCAGTCGAAGGTATGGCCTTCCAACCGTTCTCCACGCATTTGCTGTCTTGATTTCCCTCACTCAGAGCCTCGTATTTCTACTGTTCGTGTCGAGTCCTCCTTTGACTGACTGGGCGGGAAACGCCTGAGACAGTTCTCATGCAGAGATCTTTTCCTTTTAGTCTTTTTCCTCGACTGGCGGGAGACACTCGTGCGGGTTGAGCGGTGTCGTAGGAGGAAGCTCAGCCATCTACTTCAATAGATTTTGCTGGAGCAAATATATATTATATTACCTGTTCGTACTAGACATACCGTTCTGCATTATGAACGTATCTCTGTTGTAACTGGTGAAGGTCTTCCTTGCTCTGCAGTGTTGGCGTCCATGGTCTTCATACTGACCTCACAGACATATGCCGTGGGAAATGTATTATTATGCTTGGGTAATGGCGTGTATTGTGACGTATTTAAACCCACTGGGGCAGCCAGGGGAGGTGGGGGAAGGTATACAGTGTAGTGTTGAGGCAGACATGTTGCCATCTGATGGGGAATCGATGAATGAAACAAAACTGGCTTTACTGAGACATACATCATTATTATACACTACTGTATTGGGATTTAGTCGCAGATATGTGGAAATAGAATATTCCCTCCTGTTCTGCACGGTAGCTAGCCTCGTGTACTTTCACAGTCGTGTGGCTCCGTACGGTGCTGGCCCGGAGGATATCAATATTGTGGTCGTGAATATTCAGCGGTCAACCCTTAATTTACCTCCTCTCATTAGTATGCACGGGGGATGCTTTTAATTGGGCGGTGGAAGGTGATAGTGCCAGTTCTGGTGTTGGTGATACTGCTGGGTTTTGTTGATGGTGCTGGTTTTGGTGACATCGCTGGTGTTTGGTGCTAGTGGTGGTGGTGGTGTTGGTGGTAATGGTTGTATTGGTGATTGTTCTGTATGTGGTGGTGACACTGGTAGTGGCGGTGATGGTGGTGGAGCTGAGGGTGATGTCAGTAACGGCAAAACTGTAAGCCAAAAAGGTTGAGTAGAATTTGAAACACGAACGGGAAATTTCGTCTTATATTTCATGTCTTAAAAGGAAACATCTGTCGCTCAAGGAGGTAATCAGGTCTGGTGAAGACGAGTTTGTGTGTGTGTGTGTGTGTGTGTGTGTGTGTGTGTGTGTGTGTGTGTGTGTGTATGTATGTGTGTCATCTGGGGCCCTCAGGGCGTGACGACTGGCCTGGGTAATGATGGGACTGAATAACATTATGGGAAGGCGTGACACCTGGTGACCCGTGACCTACTTGTCTTGTGCCTGCCGTGGGCACCCGAGGTCAGGTTGAAGTCCCTGGCGTGTGTAACAACGTCTCTGAGATTTGTCACGCCTCAGACCAGCAAGATGCGAGTGTTTTCGACTGTTCTTCACGGGGTTTCCACCTGTCATGACGAGACGGGGATGAGAGGTCCTTTGAGGAGGAGTAGGGTTGGGGGAGTGGAAGGGGAAGACCTAGGGAGTAGGGGAGTGGATGAGGAAGCTTCTAGGATTGGGGTGAAAAATAGGGAGTTCGTGGGGGAGTGGATTATTGGATACAGTCGTTTCTCGGACTGCCCAATCCTACGGTCCACGACTGGTGTGTGTGTGTGTGTGTGGCGTAACTTGTCTTCATGACAATTCCAGCCACTGTACTGCCACAGCTGAACTAACGGGATGGAAAGGCGAGACCCCGTTGCCCCAACAGACACGAGAAACAACCCCCCGCTTCCCGTCAGCAGATGGGTCCCTGGCGACACCCCCAGCTGGACATTCCCCCAACAGTGGAATCACGGTGGAAAAGATCCCTTGTCTTAATGAAAGTGGTTACACTGTGGACCTGTGTTCAGGTACAGATGAACACCTTGATGCTGGTGATTTAGAGGCCTGAGTGAGTGGCACGCTCGGCCTTCCTAATTCTTACCTAAAACCTGTTGGTAATTGGTGCCGCCCGCCAGGTGAGGTCAGGCTCAGTCAGGGGGAGAGTACTGTGTGTGTGTGTGTGTGTGTGTGTGTGTGTGTTTGTGTGTGTGTGTGTGGCGCTGCTGGCCTCTGTCCCCTCCCCCTCCCTCGCGGCGGGTGCCCGACCCCACACAGGCAGGCTGTCCTCTCCGTGCAGCGTCCGTGGAAGCTGGTCCGGTCCTGGTTGGGGACCGGTTTTTGAAAACCCAGGTGTGGTCTCTGCCTGGCCCGGAAAGTAGGCGAGGGATCTGGCTGGGGGGTGTTGAGCGGGGGGGGGGCCTCCACCACGGATTATTATGTAAGACGCAAGGTAACCCCTCTCCAGTCAGGGAAGCATTTAAGTGCAGGCATACAGTCCACGCCACCCCAGATGTATGGGGCCTCCGGGGAGGGAAAGAGCGGCCAGGGGTTGTGTAAGGAGCAGCAGGACTCTCCAAACCTTCGCTGTCCCAATTTATGTTACCATTGTATTGGTCCCTTTTCAATTCGTATTGCGTTGGAAAACTCGGGAACATGCTTTTTTTTTTTTCAAAACATAGGGATGTGCATGTTTAGAAGGGGTGATCTTAATATGACTGGAAAACCAGGGGTGTCTCCTGTGTCGTGGAATTGGTTTCGTATTTAATTGGAAAATCAAGAATTGGTTTGGCGAGTAAAAAATTTATTGTGGGGGTAGGGGAGTGGCTGGAGGGCGTCAGGCCAGTGAGCGATGCGGGGGGAATACATTATTTATGACAGACCTCTCAGTCAATACATTTGGTAAAGCCAGATGTGGTCGGAGGCTGTATTGCATGGTGTTGTGCTGTGACCTTGCCGTACACACCCTGGCTCAGCGTAATTTTGTGTTGCTGTTGAAAGGTGTTGCATGCAGGTGTTTCGTGTGTTGTAGAGTTGTGTGGTAGCTGACACCGGTCGTGTTGTGATTAGGCGGGTGTTGTAGACATTGTATTCGATATCTGAGATAACAGAGATACATAGTTATTGTCTGTGGTACTGAGTAAAACGGGGCAATTGGTCATAGGTATACGTATGTAAAGTACAGCTATTGTATCTCTCTCTCTCTCAATTTTCGCTTCTTTTCAAGAAGAGTAATTCCGGCGCCAAAGTTGCGATTTGCATAATGCTCACCCGTTTCCCATCCGCGGCCATATATATCATGACTTATGTACAATGGCCGTGAAAGTTTGGTATAAATTGCTCCATTACTCACCTTATTTTTTCTCTCCCGCCAGTATTGCCGTTTGGGGGAGGAAGGTGTGTTCTGTGGTGGGGAAACCAGCCTGTAGGGTTTGTTGGAGGTTCATCTGGGGCCCGCGGCTTCCTTTGCTGGGGGTTGATTAGATGGTTAATGGAAGCCTAAGATGGTTTGTGAGTGTTCTAGGATGGTTAGTGGAAGCAAAGGTCACGAAAATTTGACAAAGAAAAGGTATTCTCCCAGTGCATAAAGAGGATGATGATGGTTAGGTCAGGCCTTCATAAGTAAGGGTCGTACCTTATTATCAAGGGTCGTCTCGTCGTACTCATCGGTCGTAAGGTCATGCTGAAGAGACGAAAAGTACGACTCTCCCGTGCACTGTTGGTGAGTCCGGACTCTGATCACTCGGTCACGGCACCCTAGGCCCAGCCATACGTCATAATGGTTTATATTTGCCCTGGTGATGTATTGCATTAAACTTTATAATTGCCTGGGAACTTTTGCCGTAAAGGAGGTAAAGTCCTGACACTTTCCCCTCTCCATCCCGGGCATCCCCGCTGCCGTGAGCAGACCTGGTCTGGAAAATTGGTTTGTTTGGTTATGATCTGAGAGTAAGGCGGCCCCTTGAGTCGAATGGGTGTGGGATGAAACTGGCTGGTCTTAAAAAGTGTGGTGTGGTGGATCCCCGTGGTGTGGATGGCGTATTGCGGTGGAACTGTGTGGTGTTGGGCCCTTGTGGTGTGGGTGGTGGGCCCTTGTGGTGTGGATGGCGTGGTGTGGTACGGATGACCCAAATTCCCGGTTGGTAGTTAGGACGATCGTCTAAGGTTGTGGCATCTTATACGTCAAGGGCGGAGGGTTGTTGGCAGGGACCTCTTGGAAGAGAGCAGTGGACGGTGGCATGCGGGTGTAGGAGGCACCTTGGGTGTAGGTGTCACCTGGGTCTCGATCCTGCCTAGGTGTAGGTGGCACGTAGGTGTAGTTGCTGCCTGGGTTCCGTGGTGACATGGGTATACTTGCTGCCTTTGGTGTAGGTGGGACGTGGATATAAAAGCTCTAATATATGTATATTATATATTTTTTTTTTTTCATGCATATTCGCCATTTCCAGCGTTAGCGAGGTAGCGTTAAGAACCGAGGACGGAGCCTTAGAGAGGATTAGTACAAAGCCTGTGCGAGAATGTTGGTTTCTTAGTGAACTGAAAGATAGCTGAAAGTGTTACTTGGATTAGTGGAAAGTTGAAGCATACAGTAGTTCTTGCAGGGGAAGAAAACGTGTTGTAAACGTTCGGAGCTGAAAACGTTTTGGATTTGTGAAAGAGAACGTAGTATAGTCATATGAAGTGAAAGCAATTTGCAGTTGTTAAAGAAAACGTAGTATTAACATTCGGTGTGGAAAACGATTTGCAGTTGTCAGCCAAAGAAAACTTGTGTAAACGCCCAGTGTAGAAAAAATTTTGCCGTGTTATTGTTGAAGAAAACGTAGTGTTCGTAGCAGAAGACGCGTTTGCCTCCCGACCACCAGTAATTCGATGCTGTTGGAATCGTCCTTTTGCAAATGAACGTGGAAATAATTTTTTCCCCCATGTGCCAGAGCAAGCGGGCATTGGGGGGTGGGGGTGGACGTGAGGCGTGCGGGCGGCAGCCCCTGATAGTCTTATTGATCGGGTTGCAACGGAGACCGCCATGGAGGGGGTAAGGGTGTCTCTAGTCTGCAGGCGTTGGGAGATAACCCAGATCTCTCCTCCTCCTCCTCCTCCTCCTCCGGACCGATCTGTTGGGCCTTGTATACATAAGACGTGGATGTAGGTTGGATGTAGGTGTAGACCTGCCTGCTCGTTGGTAACCGTACTTAGGCGTTGCAGAAGGCGCAGCCGAGCTTAATGTGAAGCTTCAGGACGCAGCTAATGTGGGGATTGGACGTGGGCAGGTCGTGGGTATGTGGCTAGCACCTGAGGTGTGTACCTTGCCTGTTACGTGGTCGAATTTTTTTGGGGGGGAGGTGTATAGGTACTTACACACGGTAGTCTGGCATCGTCCTCCTCACCACCTGTGCTGCTCCTGCTGCTGCTGCCGCAGGGTTCAACCAGTTGGGGCACGAGCGTAATTACGTGTATGTAATTACTTTTTTTTTTTTTCCCCGTTCGGGGAGGGAGTCGTACAACACCGGTGGGAGGGTCCCATCTCATGAACATTCGCTGCCGCCACACAACGTTTTCGGACTTTTCTGTGCTGTTTACAGTCACACTCTCATAGCTTAACTCTCTTTCGTTCAGACTATAAAAGTAATTCTTTATATCTTTTCCGACAAGTTTCTAGCTTGATTTCATGCTCTGACCTGTGGTTGTTCTGTTCTTACTCCTCTCGAAGAAATGTTCTTTGTCTGCATCGTCAAGCTTATGTAAAAAAAAAATTTAAAGATTATGATCAGGCTACCCCTCACTCTTTTCTATTACATGGTGGGCAAATTGAAGGGCCTTAAACCTTTCCCAGTGTGTGTGTGTGTGTGTGTGTGTGTGTGTGTGTGTGTGTGTAAGTTATCTTCCAAGGGTATTGTTATCTTCATGGAGTCTTGTTGAAGAAAGCTTGCGGTTATCTTCCTGGGGCCATGTTGAATCTGTATGCCAGTTACCCTCCGGCGTTCTTCAGTAAGGTACCGTCCTCGGTTCCTGAAACGTAATTTATCTCATTTATTTTAGGTGTTCCGTGTCGTACGTGCAGAAATTTCGTCTTTGGAGTAAATTCTGGCTTGGGTGTCGTGTCACGCGCGGGTAATAGATTGGTCAAGTGCTTCAAATTACCGCAGTTACTCGACCGTAACGTAACGTCGCCTTTATTTCCGGTTTACGATAAGATTCGTAACACCTAAGTCCCACCAGCTGGAGACGTGAGTAGGACTGAAAAGGTCTGGTCCCCTTAGTCTATACTTGGGAACTACTTTCCATGGAAACAGTAAGACAGGGGATACTGCAAAATACCGGTTGAAATGATTGATTTGAAGATATAGCAGATAATTTGCATGTTTGTCTTCACGTTAGAGGCTGAACTACAGCTTCTCTGTAGTGGGTGTGGCCTTTGGAGGGGTTGCCAGGGGAGGCGGGATGTGTAGTGGGTGTTGCATTGAAGGGGTAGTGTCATGGGGTTGTGGGAAGTGTGGTGGGCGTAGCCTTGAAGGGGTAGTATCAGATGGGGGTGAAGAAGTAGCAGCATAGTATTGCCGTGGTCGTCGGTAGGACTCTCTCTTCCCTAGGGAGAGTGGCTGCCAGAGGTCAGGAGCGAGACGTCAGCTTTGGGGGGGGGGGGCATGTTTAAGGCAGGCCTTAACAGTGTTAGGTAGGAGGAGGGAGCGAAGCGTTAAGCGTCAAGCGTGGTCGAGGGTGACCTTACGCTACCCCGGACGATGGTGGGGGGGGGGATGGAGGGGGGGTAGGCATGGGTGCGGCGGTGGGAGAGTCGCTGGCAACTTTAAATGCCCGGTGCGTAACGTCTGCGCTTGTTGCCAACCTCGTGTACTCTCTCTCCCTCTCTCTCGTAGCAGTAGTGGGCGTTTTTTTTTTTTTTTAAATCTCACACCATCGTATCCGTCGACCTGGTGCTGTGGCGAGAGCCCCTTGCTGATTTATTTACATTTTCCCGTTCAGATATTTGATTTTTTTAAATTCTACTTTAAAGAAGATTGTCGTTCGTTGTATATACAAAGTTTCTCCGTCAGTTATTTTTTTGAAAGAAGTTGTGGTAAGAGATTCTGTTGTCTCCTGGATGTAGGAGCTGTGGTGGAAAGCAATTTACTGGAAAACATTTATGCTTTTATTGAATTAGATTGTCACACGAAATTTGGTGCATCTTTTGCCGAGGCGGCAACACGGGCCCCTCGCTGGGCCCGTGTCTTTCTTCGCCGTTTAACTTTTAAATATTAATTTATTTGCGAGGTAGCGCCACGAACGGACCAAGAAAAGTCCTCATTCGTGCACGTCCGTTCTCTAACAAGTCATGTGTAATGCCCAGAAACTGCATCCCCACGTCAACAGCCAGGCCTCACAGACCTTTTCCCGTGGTTTCTCCTGACTGCCTGAAATGCCCAGGTTCGGGCCATTGACAGCACGTCGCCCCCTGTATGCCACATCGCTCCAATTCCAGACCGAGCTCTAGGGACAGAAGACCTCCGAAGCCATCGTAAGGTAATAAGTAAGTAAGATCAGACTTATCTGTGGGGGTAGAGGGCCCTCGATACCAACGTTAGATGGCAAAGCTGTGTTGACTGGCCTAGAAAATGAGGAAGCGTGTCATAGAAAATGGGAAGTATGTCATGTTGTCAGACAGTTGGCAGCTCGGTATCAGGACCTGGCGGGGGTATTTGGGTCCTCTCCGTCGGTTATCTCTCTCCGTGTGCGTTACATAACGGTACGTCGGCCGTGACATAACTTGGTACAAAAGTTGAAATCCTCTAATGCTTTAGAAATCCCCACCACCAAATCCCGTCTTCTACAAACATTGTAAAACACGCCCATTTAGTTAAAACCCATAATCCTATTGGACTAAAACGTGTTTTACTCATTTTACAGAAAAGGATTTTGCATTTTAGGACATAGCAGTGACCTGTGTTTTTGTTATTCCAAGTACTTTCAGAATTTCAGAAAATGTGGTGTCGTATCGAAGAATTGCCGGGAAATTGCATATTGTGTGTAAAGTGAAAGCTATTGGAAGACTGTCCTCCATAGGAATTAATGGCCTCTCGGATATAAGTATTTTTTTTATAAATGCTGTGATTACATGTGAACAGCAGGCCATATTGAATTAAGTTAATAAGTTGAATGGGGCGTTGATGTCATGCTGATTTGCTCATATACAAATGAAGGACTTTTACAGTCCTGGTGTGTGTGTGTGTGTGTGTGTGTGTGTATTGACGAGCGTTTGGTATGAAATTGGTTCACATTAAACTTATTAATTAGACCAATTAATGCAGGTTAGGGATTAGCCTTAATCTGGCCTGATTTGTTGGGATGTTCCCTCGGCATGTGTTGAGGACACGTGCTGTGTCCAGTCCTGGATACATCAGTTGAATGTGTCACCTGTCTTTATCTTGCTCCCTCGCAGACTAAACCGAATATTCCTCTCTCTCTCTTTCTCCATTCCCGCTCGCTCAACTGTTCCCCGTACTCACCTCATCGCCTGCCTGAGTCTCCGTGCGACTGACTCACTGTCGATGAAACTGTACTCATTTCCCACTTTATTCAGGGGGTTTGTCCGAGCATTGGCTCCGGAGATGGGTTATTGTGAGGTGGCGGTGTGGAGCAGATGCCGGTGTTACTTGATGACACACGCGGCCATGAATTGTATTGCCATCAGGGGGAACTTGGGGCATATGCAGCTGAGCGATTCGTCCACAGATCCCGAGAGAGAGAGAGAGAGCACTTGGTGAGTACTGAACGGCCGGCGAGATTTTGCCAAGGAGATATATCTGGCGCGTAGTGCTCGCCACACGGGAAGTACAGAGTCAGGAGGAACGAGTCGCGTGAGTTACGTGTTGTCAAGTGTCATTGTCATGTGTCATGTACGAGAGAGAGAGAGAGAGAGAGAGAGAGAGAGAGAGAGAGAGAGAGAATGCCCAAGAGTTTTCGAGTCAACAAGCAGCACGTGGTGGACTTGAGCTAGACAGTGTTCCACCTGCTGTTTGGAGAGGAAAAAAAAAAGAGACAAAAAACAAACGAAGATAAAGAAGCGGTTGTCTTAAAATGGCCTCAGTGTGTGTGTGTATTGACGTTAAGATAAGGTATCTTATCTTATCTTATCCCGCTGATGGAGAGCTGGTCATTCCTGCTGGTATTGTTTACATAACAGAAAATGTTGTGTAGTCACTCGTGTTGTATGAGTTCGTCGTGCGCAAGGGGGTTTGAGTCGTGGTGCTCAAGGTGGGAGGGGGGGGGGGTCGTCACACTCACGAGGTTACGTCGTCGTCCTCAAAACGTCACGTTGTCGTACTCCAGTCGTCGTACGTCTGGGTTCCACTACCCTGACGTCTGTCGGGGCGGGTCGTTCACGTGGCCGCCGCGTTGCACCGCGTTCGTCTTCCGTCAGTGTGGTAAGAGTGACGGATGGGGGGGGGGGTTAAGGGGTGAAGGATTACTTAAGGATTGAGGAGGAGAAGGAGGACGACCTGTGAGGTGGAGGACGACCCATCTGGAGGATTAACTTCAAGGAGTGATCTTCAGTCTTGATGTTACGTCTCCGTCGCTTCAGGCGTCTTGAGTGGTCGATCGTATCGCATGAGACTGTGGGGTTACGCCTCTCATGTCGCGTCCGTCTGCCTGGCCATGGCATCGCTTACACCCCCCCCCCCTTTTCTTTTTTTTTTCTTTTTTTTTAAGGGCGTGGGTCATGCATAGCATTTACAGAGCACCGCTTCTCGCGCGGTCGTCTCGTGTCACCTGCGCTGTTTCAGTTAGTCTGTCAGTTAGTCTGTCTCGAGTACGTGAGAGGTCGTGGGGATTGTAGTATCGGGTCGTGTCCTTTTAACCTTTCGAGCACAGTGGTACGACTCCCCCCTAAGTACGATATACGACACCTAAGTACGACTTAAGACTTATGGGCATGGAGGTACGACCCTCTGAGCACGACGGGACGACCCCCTGAGTTAAGAGCTCCCAACATCCCCTCCCTTTGAGAACGACTGTAGGACGCCCCCCTCCCCCCCTCTGAGGACGACGACACTACCCTCCTGAGTACTCGGTAGGACCCCCTGGGTATGCTGGCCAAGCCGGCGTACCCAAGGAGTCGTGCTGTAGGTGGCGTACCGTGCTCTGCTACAGTGTACCTGTACCGCCTGAGGTGCGCCTCCTGGCCCCTCCCACACGATAAACAGAAACATAACTTAAAAGTACGTGGCAGGTTTATACCTCAACATCGTCTTCATGTCCCTAAGACCAGTGTTCTCAGTTCTTTTTTAACTCTTAAACCGTCCATATGTATATATTATGAATATGAG
This sequence comes from Panulirus argus, assembly GCA_038088735.1. NCBI lineage: Eukaryota > Metazoa > Arthropoda > Malacostraca > Decapoda > Palinuridae > Panulirus > Panulirus argus. The sequence continues at coordinate 23,900 of JAYMFT010267119.1, forward strand.
GTGGGCTGTTGGAGATTATTGTAGGGCGTGGCTGAATGTGTTGGGTGTCGTGTAAGGGTAATGGCGGTGGAGTGGGTGTTGGGATGGGTGTTTATTGCCGTAGTTACTGGCCCTGCCGTGGTTATTGTGTGGTGGAGGGGAGGGACTGGAGGGGATATTTACTGTTATGGTTCGTGGTTAGTGTGTGTGTGTGTGTGTGTGGTGGGCAGGAGATGCCTACTGTTGTAGTTACCATTGTCTAGTGGGCACGGATGTGTGTATGGGGTATCGGCGTTATATTCTAGGGGTATGTCTAGGGCACCGCAGTTCTCTAGAGCACCGTAGTGGTACCCAGGGTGGCCTGTCCCAAGTTGGAGGGGGAGGGG
>JAYMFT010267120.1:0-10680 GCA_038088735.1 Panulirus argus
AGGGGTAACACACACACACACACACACACATATATATATATATATATATATATATATATATATATATATATGCAAAAAGTACACAAGCAGCGAGTGCGAGTAAGATGTAGGTGAAACTGCAAGGAAATGGATAATACAATGTCACACACTTCGTATTTCCCGTTTCATTGTGTTTTTTCATTTATATTATCTGTACAGTGAAAATATTTCTTCGCCCAGGTATTGGTATAAAAAAGGTAATAAATATATGATAAAGCAGCAACTTTTAGCACACATAATGCTGTTCCTATTCTGCATCCATGTCCATTGTGGGGTCTGCCTGTGGCTGTATGTAGACGATGTTTTTGGCTGTGTGTGTGTGTGTGTGTGTGTGTGTGTGTGGCGAGGGGGGGGGGCTGTGTCTGGCTGTGTGTGTGAATACTGTCCTTGGCTGTCTGTGGCTGTGTGTGGAGGCTGCTTGGTGCTCTGTGTGGCGGGCGCCTATGACTGTGTGGAGGCAACAGTTGCCTCCCTCCTTCCCTCCCCTCCAGCTATTGTGTACCGTCCTGACTCGGCCACAGCTGCCTTCATGGTACGTGCACTGCTGCCCCCTGGCTCGGTACACCAAGCCCTTCCCTCTGTCTGGAACTAGTGGTACACCGCCTCTTTATCTATATGAATCTGTTGTACAGGGTCTTGTCTATGTAGGATTTAGAGTCAACCCGGGCAACAGGATGTTGTTGGTCCAATATATCGGGTGTATAGACTCTTTTCACGCTGGACACCAGGGATACAGAGTCCTGTTTATCCAGAATATCGATCGCACAGAGTTGCTGTTTATTCAGATATCGACTGTACACTTTCGGGTGATCCAGGAGATCGTTAAGCAAACTTATGTGGAAGCAGAACGTTTACTCTCTCCGTCATTCAGAACTATGGTAAAATTCTATGAAAGTTAAGCCTCTGTTATTTACATTACTGTTTAGACTAAATTTTTGTCATCCAATACACGCTTAAGAATATTTTTCGGTTATCAGGACTGTGTTTAAAGCTAAGTCGTTGATCCGATTATACTAAAAAGTTTTTCATTTAGTAAAGAGCAATAACATTACTTTCCAACAAAGTCCACAGAAGACTGCTTCGGTCTACCAAATAGTTTAATTTAGAAAGTGATCACTACCAAGATTAAGCCACAGATTAACAATTAAAACATTTACATCGAATGAATATTGTGGCAGCAGTGAGCGATGCTTCATGAAGAGGAGCAGGAGGATGTGCAAATCAATAAAAAAACAACGCTGGTGACGAGAAATATCATGTAAATTGATTTACAAGTTTGACTCTCATGAAGGACGCTGGTTTCACTTTACGAATCTCCCTCGTGTGCAAAGTGGATGATTGACAAGCGCCGGAAAACTGTACAAGACTCTTTCCTTGTCACAGTGGATGAAAGCTGAGGTTTTGCATTCGATGCCGACGCAATTTTCGACTTGCCATGCCGGACCAGGACGGCGCGGCGCCTCTCTGTCCTCGAGTGATGGCAGAGGGTGGATGGTGCCTGGCGAGGTGTGGCGTGCCTTCCTGCATTACTGAAGGAGATAGTTTGTGTAGGTTTGCGATTGGATATAATATGATACATTAGAAGTAACCAAATTCGTTCACTGAAAATATGCACATCACACGATTTTGGTCGGTAAAATTCTGTAAGTCAAACATAAAGGTGCTAGTTCTGAAGGGAATCAGTTGTCCTTTCCAAACGATCATAATTCTGTGAGTAAAAGTTTTATTGCTTTCTCAGCTGGATCAGTGTGAAGCAAATTGGTGAGTTGCTGTGCTCGAAGGCCACACTTGAGAGGTCAAAGATCTGTTCTCGGAATTAAATTGAGATAGTAAAGGGTTGAGGTATTCTTTACTCTAATGATTCAGTTGGTTTACCTAAGAGACGGAGTTTCACTCAAGAGGTTGTAAGCTCAAAGTATAAACTCTTCTCCTGTATGGTCGCTATAGTAGTAAAAGACATCCTCAAGTGGTGCTTCTAAGATGACCATAACTTATTGATAGAACTCTCAAAATGCGTTAAGACGATAAATCATCAACTCTTATTTAGCAATGGATACAAGACTGACAGGTAAGAAAAAAGTTTTCCAGAACTGCTTTCACTGGTTACTGCGCATGACACTCTTGTGAGGAAGGGTTCTGATTGCTGGATTCGTATGGCGTCATTACATGACACAGTGTGTGGCAAACTTTCTAATTGGTTGAATGCGTGACATTGCTACATTAAGAGTTCTGATTGGCTCATCACCAGAGCAAACCATCTCAGTACATGAACATAGTGTATCGTCCGTGCCTGTTGGTGACGAACTCTTCCAGTGTGACAAGTCGGTAGTGGAGTCCCGGCATATGTTTTACTGTAGAAGGTGGCGAACTTTCTGGTGGGAAGACTAACTCCTTGTCACTGTTATTTGATAACATCAACATTAACAAACCAGAGTCAGAGTCAATGACGATAAAATCATCTTTCTTTCATGTTTCTCTTCTTGATCACACTTTATCCTACACTGGCATATTTTACGGCCAGACACATAGTCTTGTAATGTTTACCGGTAAGGTTTGGAGTGACCTTTTCCTCTTTCCATCTCGCCAGTGTTGTTCTTCCAATCAAATTTTGTCGCCATCTTCTCTAATTTCTTTCGTTATGGTACAAAGTGTCTACCGTTACCGTTATTGTTCATTAAATACTGCACTAGGAATTCTCTTCTATAAGATATGACGTCTCAGAAGGACTTCCATATGCTTGTGACCAAGAAATATATCATGAAAGTATATTCATGTGAGGAATTGGTTTGTTTGATGTAGCTTAATCTGAAGGTGTCCTCTGATGCCTCCTACTGTTCCGTACGTTTGTTTGCTATGTCTCTTTTCAAACACACTCTTGCTTGCCCTCGCAAGTACACCTCTGCTCGATGTTCTGTTCCTTGGTCTTACTTATTTTCCCTTTGGTTGTCCTTATGGCTACTTTGCTATACTTATCATATCTCTGCTCGACCTCTGTTCCTTGGCCTAACTTATTTCATCATTACTCATCCTCACTGTTGATCAGCTCTTGGTATACTAAACATCCTGAGGAAATCGAAATACACTAAGGAATATGTTGGTATTCCAGAAACACACAATATTGGTCAGCGAGACGGTATTTTTAGTGCAAATGATAAATCTAATTCGCCATTAGTATCTTATAAATTCAAAGAGTAAGGAAGATCTTTCCGGAACTGTAAATTCAGTCAAAACTGCAAAGAAACGAGCGTAAAAAAATTATATTTGATATGACGTACTCCCTCGAGCGTCAACATTCAGAGGCACAAGCACAGCTTGCATACCCCATTCCCTCACCCTAGACAGTGATGCAAAAGCAACAAGCACTTACGTTGTACAACTTTTCATTAACAGTATTTGCACGGTTTAAACCTGATTATGATTTCAATGATTGCATCCTAAGGGTATCGCAGTTCACTCCGCCACCTCCTGAAGCCTCACCCACACGACGCTGCCGGGCGCGAGAACTCTTAGTTAAAGTGAAGGAAAACAATTTGAAAATTCCAACCTACACGCAACCACATTGCATTAATCTCTCTTATACATTTATAATGGCACAAGTCCAGTTATCAGACTCGTGTGTTCCAGGTACCAGTTACTGGACTTGTATATGATTCAAATCAGTTTAATCTTTCCTTACGCCAATGAGTTCCAAATCGTCTTTGACTGAATCAATTTGTCTCAGACTTCCTTACTGGAATCCTGTGGTCTACTTCCGCGTGCTTCACACTCACACATGTTATTCCGTGTGTTCTACAGCCAGATTTTTGTTCTAGTATGTTCCACCCCCTCACTGACTGGACTTATTTGTTCCCGAACCTTCAACTGGATCCTTGAGGTAAACACCCCCTTTATGTTAGTGTCGTCTTCTAACGCCTGTTTCCTAGTTGACTGCGATCCAGACCCCCGATGACTGAACATCTTTGCTCAAGATTGTTGTCATATAGACCTTCCCATTCCAGACCAACGCACAGAGGTTCTGAGTGGTCGGTCTACAGGAGAATTCTGGTTTAATTTGTCCTTGACCATCGTTGTCTGGAACGCTGTTCTCCTGGTTCTCTCATGCTGTGTATGTTATCGTCCTTCATTTGGTAGTTCTGTGTGTTACGGATCATTTCTTGCTACTTCATTGTACTCTTTATCCTCGGGGTTTGGTCTTTCTCCTGGCTTGATATACAATAATGTGCTCCTCCCATCGAGTTGCAGACAGTCTGTCCCAGTACTTGAAATGCTCAAACTCGTCGGTCACTAAACTCTTGAATTCGTATCTGGACCCACACTCTCCGCTACGATGAGCTACTTGACCGTTATATGTATGTTTTGATGTATCTTACAGGACTCATGTCTTGCGTAACCCCTATCTTCCTCAGCATAATGTTTTTGTGTTCCTTCTCGTGGTCTCATTCGTTATAAGGGTCCGGGCTTTCTCTTACTGAAGCATTGTTGTAAGTATTTACCCGCGGAACTCATAGGGTTCTCTATTTTCGTGTGAATGTTTCGAACCCTAACTGGAAGATAATGTTATAGTTCCATCCTCAGTGGAGCCAGGATTTCCGAGCTTTGACTTATCCGAGTCGAGTCCAAGAAGCCCGTACTTACTGGAGCACTGTTTTCAGTCCTCGCTCTCCAGCTAAGTACGAATTACCAGATTGTTGTTAGCAAAGGTGTAGTTTGTTTTCCTTAAAGGTCTGCAGATATTGATCATCGTACTAAGATCTATGGTTAACTTCAAAAATTAAACTAAACCCATTGAACAATTGGCTGGGGAATATTGCAGATTCTGCAAAGATACCGTCTACAGGTTTACCAAAGTTCCAAACCGTGTGTGTTTTATTCTTAGAAATAAACTGTGTTGCTCGACCACAGTCCCTGCTGCCCCCGAAGAGAGTTAGAGCATCGTGCGCCTGGCAGCCGAATGACGTGCATAAACCTGCCACCTTGGTTTTTGACTTTCCTGTCTTACTTATTTCATTAATTGTTTTATCGCAAGTAAGCAAACTACATTAGGTAACACATACAGTATCCTCCATAACAAACACCTCTAACTGTAAATATCATCTGAGTGTAATAAAGGATGATGAAAGACTGACAGATGCGACCGCATATAAAAGACTGTCTCTGTGGAGGAAAAAGAACCAGTTAAAATCGAATGAACGGGGTTAAGAAAAGAATGAAAAATCGCTTTCATTAATGGCTTTAATTTCAGCAAACAGTTCATTATCTACTATAATTAATAGCTGTTAATTTAAGAAATTGACTGTAACTAGTCTACCAAGAGAACTGACCAAAACGATATCAACAAAATTCTATGGACTCAGCGTCCAGATCCCAGTAACCTCCCAATATTCATAGTTTCATAAGTTCCTATAAACTAGTTAACGGTCTCATGAGAACTCGAGTAAGATGGTTCGCTTGTCTTCCTGTTACCGACAAGTCGACGAATCTCTGCTCCGACGGGAATTCATTGTGGGTGTTCCTGCCGCAGCATCCAGCTGGCGAGAGGCGTGGACAGTCTCCACAGTCCCGTCCCTCCCCACGCCTCACGGAAGAAGGTCAAGGTTAACCGGACAAAGGTACCGGAAGGTTCCCCGCCCTGCCCTCCCCGTTCCCGCTCTCCCGGTGATTCTCTCCATCGCCATTCTCTCCTCCCCTCATCACCCTCCCGGCGGCTCCTTCCTTTGCTGGCTTCATAATTTTCTTTGAGGACCAAACAGCACATCCCTGTGGCAAACATAACTTGGAATAGTTTACTTTCATACGCGAGAAAGTCGGCCCTAAATCACAGTATGATATGATTCATGATGTTTTATTTGATGTAATATCGAACTGTTGCAAAAGTGTTCCCCTTGTTTTACAGCCGGTATCGCAGTCAAACTCATAACTTCCCCTCTCGAAGCAACATGAGAGTTTCCATTTACCGCGCTTTTTGCTCCCATTGTGTACGGTCGACACGACTATGATGTACCCTTCCTCCCAGGTATCACACATAATAACATTTGTTGCTCTGCTGTCTTCGATGTTGCATATCTTGCCTGGGATACGTAATCCTTTTTCCTTCAAGCATTGCATGGCTGGCCACTTGTGTTTCGGCGCCTAAGGTATTGCAAGGTAATGTTGCCTCTTGACAAGCATCGAATAAGGGAGGTGATTTTCGCTTGTGCCGCCCAGGTATTGCACAATCCCCTCCCCCCAACCCAACCTCCACCCTTTATTCTGTCTCTATCTGACTGTGGATGTTTTCTTCCCTGCCTCTTGTCCCGGCTGGCCGGGCGGAAGGTGTCACAAGGGTTCGCCATCCTCAGGCAGCACGTTCCTCACGCCGCCCGCAAGAAGAAGCTTAGCAAGGTGGAGACTTTACGCTGCGCCGTCGACTACATCCGGGGGCTCCAGCTGCTCTTGGATGACCACCCCACCGCCCAGACGGCCGCACCCATCCCATCCACCGCCACCCACCATCTCCCCACCACTCACCTCCACCACCACCACCAGCAGCAGCTGCAGCAGCAACATCCCCAGGTGTTTCTGCAGCCCCACCACGCCATAGAGCCGCATATCCTGAAGCTTCCTGCGGCAGATGAGACCTTCCAGTCACCCCTCTCTCTCTGGTGAGTCCTCTACCACTCTGTCCTTCTGGGATAATATTTTCCTGACACACCTGCAGATGGCGGGTGTTGATGAATGTTTTATATACGTATTCACTCATGTTTCTAGTGTAATACATTACAGCGTGTAGATGTACATATTTTGCACAAAATGTTCAACTAGAAATGAGAATTTAGATAAAGTGAGAATGAAGACAGTGAAATATAAATCAAAGAGAGATATAACAGCAGATGATACTGTACAAGGCACAGCCATCCTTGACGGGCAGTATATAAACTCATAACATTACATGACCCTCACTGCATATCCACACATTATCTCACACCAAATCCATATACGGCGTCACATCACATCCACACATAATCTCAATTCGTATCCACAAATGGCCTCGTATCACATCAACAACTGGCCTCATATAACATCAACAGATGACCGCACATCATATCCAAAATTGGCCTCACTTCTCATCCACACATGATTTCATATTGCGTCTGCACATGACCCCATATCAATTTCACATATGACCTCAAGTTACATCCACAAATGGTCTCACATGATATTGACAGATAACCTTACGTCACATTCACAAATGGCCTCACATTGCATCCACACATAGCCCAACTCCATAACAACAGATGGCCTCATATCATAACAACAGATAATCTCATTTCATGTGCACAAATAATCTCATATCACTTCCACGCATGGCCTCACATTACATCGACATAAGTCCGCACATCGCATCCACAAACCACTTAATATCACATCTTCTGATGGCTTCAAATCATATCCACAACTTGCCTCACATCACATATACAAATGGCCTTACATTACATCTACAGATGGCCATACATCGCATCCACGGATGGCCTCACATCACCACAACTGGCTTCACATCACATACACAGATGACTTCACATCACAGCCACAGATGAAATCACATCACAACCACAGATACGTCGCAGTAATGTGAACTCCACTCACACAACCTGTGCGGTGCTGCAGTCTCACTTGCTGTCATTCTGAACCACATGGAGACCTTGGCCTCAAAGTCAACATCACAAGTCCTTGCAACAATTGCTTTTGAAGAGCGTTAAGGTACGAAGATCTGAAAGGCTAAGAATTTCTTTCTCTAATGTTTTTGCAAAACTAGGTTTGCGTAATCTTTTGGGAAAATTCTTTGTAAATGTCTGTCTCTGACTTTATCTGTTATCATAAATTCTTTTAAAATTATTTGGTTGAATCTGGTACATACAGTCCAGAACATCACTCACACATATCCTCAATCCACGCTCGATGTGTTCAAATGAAACATGTTCTTTCAGATTTTTCAAAACACTTTTTGATTTTTCACTTTGCACACGAACCTAATTCGCTGGTTGAGACTAGTGTCTCCATTCATACCAGCACCATATACAAAATGTATACATTGTATCCTATTTCCAGTCATTCCTATAACATCATCTGAACCATCCCATTTTCAGCCGCGATCAGTTCTCTCATTTCCTCAATCCATCACTTCCGTACTTTATAATGTATTGTGCTCTAGTTTCATGACCAACCTATCATTTGTCATAACTTCTACATGACCTTACATTTCTAAAACACTTTCAACATGCGTCTTTTTAATCACTTCAGACCACGTAACCCTCTCACATCAGTGTAACTATCATCCTAATGCCAACTATACTACTCAAATCACCCTCCTCTACTTCTCTTACTTTTACCAAATATGACATGTAAATGTAGAAGATATTTATCCTAAATCATGATTTCACGTGTAATGTCTGAGATGAAAATCTCCAAATTCATTTAGGGATAAACCTAAACTTTGTACTTCATTATGACTCACGACTCAATCTTTCCTCAGCAGGCAAGAGAGTGTGGCTGGTGCTTTCCTCAGGACTTCTCCCACCCACTCTGAGGGCGGCCATTCTCCTGCTCAGTCTCTCTACGGCGACAAGTTCTCCCCACCCACCACCACCGGCACCACCTCCTCCTCCGCCCTCAGTGCAGGCGTAGGGATGATCAAGAGTGAGGGCGGGGAAGGGCGTTCCTACGCCCGCGAGGAACAAGACCTGCTGGACGCCCTTGCTTGGTGGCAGCATAATATCCAGCAATAGGGGAAGTGTGGGTGTGTGTGAGGAGCATGGCCGTGTGTGAAGGGGGAAAAGGGTTGCGTGTAGATAAAATTTTTGAGGGACCGCGGATGAAGAGGTTACTCAGCAAGACAAAGCTGAGTAACAGAGATGTCTCTTTCTGTCACTCGAAAGTCTCTTGATCCCTATATCGGCTAACTCAGATTCTGGTCGTGGCAAACACATTCAACAACGCAGAATTCCAACACTTCATTTGGAGAAGCACCATTCAGAAATGTTCATCCACTGGGCAAAAAGAGTAATCAGATTAGGTTTTATATATCTAATAAAATATGATAACATTCCTGTCCATATGTAGTGCTTCGCTTAATGCAGAGTTATACTGATGTACAGGGAAATAGTTGTATTGAAATTGGGTACCTCAATATGTATACGTATGTATGTATGTATGTATGTATGTATGTATGTATGTGTGTGTGTGTGTGTGTGTGTGTGTGTGATGAAGAATTAGCTCAGAACCTGCCAATCTTATTGTGCAGTAAGATGAAAAGAAGAAAAAGAAAATTCGTTCGTTTATAACGAGGGAAATATGTTTGTTATGAATGTGAGCAAATCTTGCTGACCATCATGCTCATTGATCAATCTAGTTCTCCTGTCTAGTGTCCCTTCGTTGATCTGTTATTTACTAATAGTCAAAATGATATTTCTCTTTCCTTTTTCATCTCTGTTTCTCACTTCCTTAATTCACTGCTGCTCTAGATTTCTCCTGATGCCTTCTCTCTCAGTGTTCCTCCTGTCTGCTCAGGATAATCATATTGCTCTATACTTTAAAGAAAAAGTTACATCCTTTATATTATTTGTTGTTGCCTCGTAACATGACAAATGACTGTCTGCCGGGATGTCTGAGCTAGTTTTTGTCACTCTGTGTTCTAGTCCAAGCTGCGCTGGGAGATGTCTTTCAGCTCAGGCTCAGATCTCCAAATTTATAGACTATATTTCCCATCACTTCGCTCATTGACTCAATTTTCCTGAACTTTGTAAGTAGTTAGGTACAATGCATTGTAGTCTTAATTTATTGATGTACATTATTCACCAGGTTTAAGTTATATTTCATCCAATACCATTTTTAAGTGTGTAGTTGCACCATCTCTAAACACTTAAGACAAAAACGTTTCTTGCACGTAGAATGAAGTGCCTCTCTACTAAAACAGTGCCTTATGGGATAGTGCCTTATCAAGTAGAGATGTTCCATGTCTATATGTATTTATGACAGTAAGTCAAACGATTCCTTCCTACGAGATGACTAATTGGTAATGTACTCTGGCGCCAATCTTAGATTTGCCTGGCTCCCTGAAGGTTAAAACTCGTATCTCTAGGTACCTGAGATAGCTGTAAATAAGATTATCACAGAAAGCGGGGACGTAGAAGTATCTGGGTGCACCCAAGTCCTCATCTCATGCCTTCTCTACTTCTGCTTCCTTGCTTTAATCCATGATAAGTTTATAAATAAAGAGTTCGACTGACAATGTTGTATAACAACCTGCAAAAACCTCACCTGACGCAGCCTACCTTGGGAAAACGATGGTAGGACCCTAGGAGATCACCACATACCTGGTTCTTCCCATAATGATCATTATATCTTCATTAATGCCTCCCTCTGATATAGCGTCACAGGAAATGGATATTTCATAAGTTTGTTAGTATATATTGATAGTGTTATATTTCCGTATATACTTCAGTGATGTTAAGATGATCGTATGAACTCATATATTTGAAAATAAAAGGAATAAAAACAAACTCTAAATATGCTGTCGTATTCAGTACTATGTGCATTAGAGTAAATCTTCTCCCAGAGTATACTAATATATATATATATATATATCTTAACATCACTGAAGTATAT
>JAYMFT010267131.1:0-10680 GCA_038088735.1 Panulirus argus
ATATATATATATATATATATATATATATATATATATATATATATATATTGTATCAGCTGGTTACATATCATTCTGGCCAATTCGCTCTGTACATGTACAGGGATCCGGGCGTGTTGCAATCCTTACTAAGTGACCACTGTAGGTGAAGTTGGCCTGTATGTGCACTATTCACGTGCAGAATGGTGCCCCAGCGTATTTCCTCGTTACAGCTCACTGTTTCCTTACATGCACTGCTAAGACTCTTTTGAGGCCCATGCTGGTGTATGGACCCTATTGTTGACACTTGGCCCCTCCTGTTGCCCTGTTAGAGTTAAAGTTATCATCTTTTTTATAGACATATTATTGGTTTGTTACCCTTATAGGAGGACAAGCCTTGCACACTTTTTAAAGACATCCTGTGTAACAGAGAGAGGTTTGGTGTAACAGGGTTCCTGGTAGATATTAATGTTGTTATTCCTCCCAGGCTGGGCAAACTGTCTCTAAGGTGGTTGGATACTTACTGACCCCCTCGTCTCTGTTCTGCATAATTTAGGATGCCATTTATTGTATAATCACGGCACTTATTTCAGTTTCTTCAGTTAATTGCTCCACTAATTCACTTTTTTCATTTTTCCACACTCGATACATTTTCATTGTCTCATTAATTGTCTCTTTTATTATTCTTAATAAAGTTTTAACTAGTAATAACTAAACAATTTTACAACAGTCTCTCTTAACAGTAATGTCTCAATGCGTGAGTGAGGTGTGATGGTTCATAACTCTAGCAACATAAGCCGCGCTGAGGTTATCCTAATGTTTACGCACCACTTGCACACACATATACACAAGCACCTTATCTCCCAGCCTGCTCGTCCTATTACACCTGACCCCTCCTTCACAATAAGTCACAGTTCCACCTGTGACTGCTTTTTATCCTTCATCTTCTATCCTGATACTTCTCCCATTCATTATCCATCATGACTGCCTGAACTTTGCCCACACTTTCCTACTGTCTGGTCCATTTATGAAGCTTCCTCAGTACAGCATTTATGCCTGACCACTAGCTTTGCTCTCTCCTGTCCCTAACCCACATGGATGAGATGCCATGGTGATAATTATGTCATTCTTTACCCATCATCCTGGAGCTACCTGTTCCTCAGTCCCGTTCCACAGCCTATTTGGCTGTAGTCGCTGTTATACCTCATTAAGCCCTGTGACCCATCTACAAATGTCTAGCTCATTTTTCAAGAGATCTAGACATAATGACCATGCCTCTAGCTGATTACTACCTGATATGCTGCAACACCAACTGGCAACAGTCATTCTCATCTCATACCACATACCCTGTCCTACACTTCTGTCACTCACTACCCCCTTCTCATCTCCCTCGCCCTCTTGTCTTATCATCCTCCTTCCATCTCTGTTCCCCTTGTTCAACCATGATACACACCCATCACCTCCTCCTTACTCATAGCTGCCCATAGCATACCTTGCCCTGGCCAGTGCTTCCTCTATACAAACACTGTGGGCAGCCAGCTTCTCTCCCCTTCTCCCAACCCTGCACCACCCCAATGTCAAGCTCCCCACCGAGGCCCCTCTGTCCCAACACGAGTGGGAGGGAGTACTGACTCAACCCACAGCCACTATTACTCATCACCAAACCCCACTTGGTGACCAACACCATCACTTCTGGTTTTGCCAGCCAGATAAAAGCTAACATAATTCCTATCCAAGCCTCCATCTTTCCTTAGCCTTTAGATTTTGAGTAGTTTACTTGGCAACCATGCTCTGCTACCAATTGTAGGGGGTAAGAAAAGAAGAGAAAACTAGTTATTATTTGATGGTTAGTGGTGATCAATTAAGATTACTATGGTGGCCCATAAACCATGGTTTAAGGAAAACCCCCAAATGAGAACATTAATGACCCATCAAGGCCAATGGACTGCCAAGCATAAAGTGAGTCAGCAAAGTTAAGGATGAGCGAACTTTGAAAAATTGGCTCATCTTGTATGTCAAGAGGCCATATGGAGGCTGGAATGCTCTACATCCGGTCTGTTTAGAAAATCAGCAAGTTTGGTGATAAGTGAAAAATGAAGCACTTAATCTTCGTGAATAGAGAGTGTATAACCCTCATGAAGAATGTTGTGTAACATTCAGGATGGTCTCCACTGTTAGGCTTTATCTTGTCTACAGCGTAACACAAATTGTTAAAACTGCTAACTCTCGCAGTTTCCTTATCTATTACTATTGGGCTGAGTAAGGTGTATATTACATTTGCTCTGCCACTTCAGTTGCACATTTTTGTGTGTCTCTGAGTGGTTCGGCTTAAGAACTAGAGTCTACACTGAATAATCTAAAATAATCATTTTACCAAAATCTTGGATACAAGCCTTAATACTAGATCAAAGTACATAAAATGTAATCATGGAATCAAAATCTTTGATAAATTTCCCAGTACAAGAACAAAATGAAGTACATAAAACAGAGTTCATCTTAATCTGTAAGTTTTTCAGCCTGCCACATGATGCACTTCAGGCTCAGGGTTTCAGAATAGTTTTAACAGTACAGTCACTAAGATGAAGTTCAACACAAATGATAATTCTGAAATTACCCACGTGGTAAAGAATACTGACAACACTGAGTTCCTTGCAATGTTAGGTTCAATATCGTCCACTTCAGGTTGAGTTTTCCTAGAGTTCCTTTGGTCAGTGGGTCTTCTTTAGATTCTGTCCAATGGATAACTTTAGACATTGCTGTTGATACTAGTCTGTTAGCTGTGGAGTGAAATTTCAACAAATACCTTCTTGCCTGTATTTTCAAGCTTAGATGTTGCAGGAGAGTGGTAGTCTTGGTCCCTCTCTGCTTAACATAACCATTAAACACTGGTAGATGACTAACGCTGTTTCTAGAAACACACATAGATATTGACATCTAAAACTTCCAGTAAGGGCTTGGTCAGTACCCTCAAAACAAATTCACAATTATCTGCTGCAGTGTCATTTATCAGCCTCCATTTACGATTTGATATATTTACTGAATGTATTGGTAATAGATATGAAGTTCTTAATGTAACAAATCATCAAAACTAGGAAAGGCCATTTTAGAATAATCCTGATAACTAAATGTTTGCTTACTAAAGTTTCAGCTTCTACATAAGAATGATTCACAAATAAAGAGAAAGGCTCAACCTGACGTAGTTTATATATCTCTGCTCTAAGACATTTGAAGTTTGAATTAATGTGGACTGAATCAGATGCATGAGGTGAGCCAGTTCTGGAAGTGGAAGCAGGACAGGCGTGATATTGCTATGATTAGCTAAAGTTAGATTAGTTATAACACATTAAAGTAGCTATTCTTTAAATTCCTGATCTTTACTTCAAGGGTAGAGCATCATATTAGGTCTCTGGCATTGAGGGATTATGTAGAATCTCCTGTGCTTGGACTATTCCTTTATATTGAAGTCTAACTGTTTATGCAGTCTAAATCAAGTGACATCTACCTGCATACTGCAGCCAGAATTCTGTTGCCCACCTGCACAACCTATTGCCACGACATCACCTGTTGCTCACCTACATGACATTATGCACACCAAGAGTACTAGCCAACCAACACCACTACCTGTTACCTGTCAACACCACCAGTTGTTGCACATCAACATCAAGACCTGTTTCTCATCCACCACCTGTTGCCCATCAATAACACCACTTGGTGCCCACCAACACCTGTTGCCCATCAGCACTACCACCTGTTGCCCACCAACACTACCACCTGTTTTCTACCAGAATCACTGCCTGTTGCCGACAAAAACCACCACCTGTTGCCAATAGTCACCACCTTTTACCCACTTAGACCACCTGCTGTGTCTATTATCTTTTTTGTCCACCATTGCCACCTGTTGCACACAGTGCTGCTTTTACCTGTTAGCATCTCCATAGCCCACCAACTCATTCATTGCCAATCAACACCACTAATTACATACTGTTAGCTTTTGTTGCCCGCCTGTACCAACTGTTGTCTGCTAGGTCACACATTGACACCATCACCACCATTGGCCTCCAGTACCACTTGTTTTCACCAACACCTATGTTGCAAGTCAACACCTTCTGTTGCCTACCAATACTGTGTGTTGCATAATGTAACCTTTTTGCCCATCAACACTGCTTGTTGTCTTCAACACCATCCATTGTTCACCAGTTCCACCTGTTGCCCACCTACACTATTGTTGTCCACCAATACTATTTGTTGCATACTCTTACTTTCTTTAGGCCACCTGTTGCCACAAACACCTCCTGTTGCAAGCTTTTATTCTTTCTTGCCCACCAACACCTCCTGTTGCATACTGTTACCTTCTTTTGCCCAACAACACCACCTGTTGTATATTGTCAACTTCTCTTACCCACCAACACCACCTCTTGCATAGTGTTACCTTATCTTGCCCACCAACTCCACCTTTTGCCTACCAACACTACATTTTGCTCAACTCTATCACCTGTGTCCCTCTAACACCACTTATTGTCCCTATCACCCCCTGTCCCACATCAGCACCATCGTTGCCCATGAATACCCCGTTGCACCAATTAAACTGCCTGCTGCCCACCATCACCACCTGTTCCCCACTATCATGACATGTTGCCCACCAGCATCACCAGTTGCTTACCAACACCTTCCATTTTCCATGAATGCCACTTGTTGCCTACCAACACTTTGTGTTACCTACCAACACCTGTTACCATTTAGCATCACCTGTGTCCCATTAGCACCACCTGTTACACCAACACCTCCCTTTGCCTGTCATTATCACCTGTTGCCCATCAACACCTCCTGTTGCACACCAGTGACACTTGTTACCCATCAATACCCTTTATAGATGACCAACACCACCTTTTGCCCACCAATACCACCAGTTGCCCACTAACACCGTTTGTTGCCCATTAACCCCACTTAGTGCGTACAAACACCCCCTGTTGCCTACCTAAACCAACTTTTTCTCACTATTACCACCTTTTGCTTACCAACACCCCTTTTTGCCCATCATAGCCACCTGTTGCCCACCATTACCTCTTGTTGCTTACCAGCAACACCTGTTGCCTACCAACACCTGATGTCCACCCAATGACCTTCCCTTGATCAGCCAAACGACCTGTTGCTTCCCCACCAACACCATTTTTTATTTTAGCTGAGACAGTGCTGTCAGTTTAGGCCCTGCTGTTGCCTATTAACACCACCTGTTGCCCAGTGACATCTTCTGTGCCAACTCCACCGTGAGACCATCTTTTCCACCACCAAGACCACCTATTTCCACCACTAGCACCACCACCTATTGATCATCAACATGGTGCTCATAAGGAAGCTTAATGACAGCCATAGGAAGGTTGTGGTAGAGGGACTTCTACCTGGTTACAATTTATGATGTATAGAGTTTTAAGGAGATTGTTAGGCATATGTAAATGAATCAAGGGTGTCTGTGCATTTCTGAAGTACTTCACTCCCTTCAATATTTCTCCATTCAAATTCACACCCCAAATAACCTGTCCCTTAGCCCTGTGAGGCCTAATATCCTTGCTTTTCTTCTTTTTTTTTTTTCTTGTTGGAGGCTTCACTCACTGACAAAATCCACATTAAGGCTGAGCCTTACTTGAAATATGGAGAGGATTATGAAAGGGAAAAAGTAGAGACAGGGGAAAGTATTTATGAATTTTGGAGGAAATGAAAAAACCTGTCTTTTGAAATATGCTGGGTCATAGTTATTGGAAAGACATGAGAAGGTAGAGCTAGAGCCACCCCAGATGTGAGAGCAGTACTCCATACAAGAGCAAATCAATCCTTTGTATAAACAGAGCAACTGTTCAGAAGAAAAGAAATTTTAACATCTAAACTGGATTCCCAGTTTCTTAGAGGCAGATGTAGCAATTCCATGATGTGGGGTATGAAATAGTGGATGTCACAGTAATACCAAGTTTGTTCATTGAATTAAGAGGTGGAGTTACAGAAGCATCAAAGAAGATATGATAGTTTGAAGTTTTCGATAGAGAAATAGCTAGAAATTGGGTCTTGGAGGCATTAAACTTAACTACATTTCGTCTACCCCACTGAGATATGTCCAAGTCTGAGTTTATTGAGGAACCTATATCAAGACAAGATGCAGATCGAGTGAGAGGAGAAGGAGCAGAAATGAAGGATGTGGATGAATGCAGTGTTGAGTCGACAGCATATGAGTGCATTTGATTATTTGTGGAAGAGAGGAAATTGTTGATAAAAAGGAGAAAAAGTGTAGGGGGCAGGACATAACCTTGAGGGATAAGAGGAAATTGTTAATAAAAAGGAAAAAAGTGTGGGGGGACAGGACAGAATCTTGAGGGACATCACTGTTGATGGAGGAAGTGGGTTAGGCTGATCCATCAACAACCTCTGAGATAGATTGGCTGGAAAGGGAGCTAAAGATGAAGGAGCAAAGTGAGGAAGGGCTCCCAAAAGTAGAGTGCTTTGAGATGAGACCCCAAAGTCACGTCCTGTCTGAAACTTTGGATATGTCAAGGACAACTACATAAGACTCCCCAAAATCTTTCAAGGATGATGATCATACATTGTTAAGATAGGAAAGAATATCACTTGTGGATCTTGCCTTACGGAAGCTATTCTGGTGATTAGAGAGAAGGCTGTGAGATTCAAGGTGCCTAAGGATATTGGAGTTGAGGAGAGATTCAAAGACTTTGGAAACGGTAGATTTCAGAGCAGTAGGATGATAGTTAGAGGGATCAAAATGGTCTACCCTTCTTATGGATGGGATTATCAACACATGCTGCCAAGAAGAAGGAAAAGTTTTGGCTTTAAAAAGAAGTGAAGCAGATGAGCAAGTACAAGTGCATGTTCAGAGGTACACTCTTTCAGTACATGGGCCTGGATGCCATCAGGACCATAAGCCTTGCATGTGTCCAGGGAGAGAAGCGTGTTTTGGACTGTCTGAAAAGAGATATGGGAAGAGGCATAGGAATAGTAAGAGAAGCATCAGGTGAAGGATTGTTAGAGTCATCCAAAGTGAAGTTAGGTAAGAAAAGGGAACCAAAGAGAGTTGCTTTGTCTATGGCAGAGACAGCTATAATACCATCAGAACAGAAAAGTGATGGAAAGGTAGAGCGACTGAGGTTGTCAGAGATACGTTTAGCTAAAGACCAGAAAAGCCAGTTATTGGATGACGAGGGGAGGTTATCACACTTCCTTTGAATAAAGAAATGCTTTGTCTTGTGGATAACATACTTGCAGTGATTACGGGCAATGATGAAAGCTGAATGGGAGTCAAAGGAAGATTTTTTTTTTTTTTTTTTTTTTAAAGGCTCCAGTCATTGACAAAAGTCCACATCAAGGCCTGATATGCCTGATCTCTTGCCTGAAAGGCCTCAGAACAGGAATGGTTGAACCAAGGATTGGAGGAAAAGATCTTGGAGGAAGAGGAGATAAATGCTTCCATTCCGTAAGAATAGCCTCTGTCATGTGTTTGTCAGAGACAGAAGCATCACCAGATAAGAGACAGTAATTTATTCAAGGAAAGTCAGAAAAGAAGTTGCATAAGTTATTCCAGTCAGCTTTGTTCAGGTGCCAGCATTTATGCTTAGATGGGGCTGCTGGAGGGGGAAGTGCTGTTAAAATAGATACATTTACGAGAGTGTAATCAGATGAACCAATTGGGGATGAGATTGTGTAGTTGCAGTGGTATGGGCAAGAGGTGAAAAACAGACCTAGAATATTAGGAGAGTGGTCACAGCAGTCACAATATGGGTAAGGTGGGAGATGATTTGCTCTAAATCTCTGAGAATGGATAACGTGAGGGCTTCAATCCTTTCACCATCCATAAGGAAGGAATTCAATTTATTCTCCTGAAATCACAATGCTCCTCCCCAGTCTGATGTTTTGTATATGCCTTCACCCTCTTAGTCAATACCCTTCCAAACATCTTACTAGGTGTACTTGGTAAACTCATACGTCTGTAGTTTGAACACACATTTTTCCCCCTTGTTTTTATACAGTGGAACTATACATGCATTCTGCCAGTCATCAGGCACCTCACCATGATCCATATATATATTGAAAATCCTTACCAACCAATCAACAACACAATCACCCCCCTTCTTAATAGATTCAGCTACAGTTCCATCCACTCCAGCTCCCTTGCCACATTTCATCCTTCATAAGGCTTTCACCACCTCTTCTCTGTATACCAAACTACTCCCTACAACTCCATCACTTCGCATTTCTCCCTAATTCAAACACCCAACATCTGTCACTCTTTCATCAAACTAATTCAGCAGTACTTCAAAATACTCACTCCATCTTCTCCTTACTTTATTGCCTATAGTTATTCCCTTTTTGCTCCTCTTCACCTATGTTCCCAATTGTTTTCTTGATTTTTGCCCATTATTAACCTCTTCCAAAATATCTTTTTATTCTCACAAATGTTTACTGATACTCACTCATCCCAACTTTCATTTGCTCTCTTTTTTAACTGCTGCTTCATCCTCATGACCTCCTGCTGCTTTCTTGTATACATCGGCCAATCATTTGCAATTCTTTCTTGTTAGTACTACCCAAATGCCTCTCTTATCTTTTACTTGCAACATTACTTCTTCATCCCAGTGCTCACAACTGCTGATCTGCCCACCTTTCAACTTTTGTATGCCACATGCATGTCTTGCACATGCCACCACTACTTCCCTAAATACCTCTCATCCCTCACCCACTCCCCTTGCTTCATTCACTCTCACCTCTTGCCGTTCTACACTCAATCTCTCCTGGTATTTCTTCACATGTCTCTTTTCCATGTTCACTGTCACAGTCTCTTCTCACTGA
This sequence comes from Panulirus argus, assembly GCA_038088735.1. NCBI lineage: Eukaryota > Metazoa > Arthropoda > Malacostraca > Decapoda > Palinuridae > Panulirus > Panulirus argus. The sequence goes on from JAYMFT010267131.1 coordinate 8,821, forward strand.
CATTGTTTCATCTTTTTTGAAAAACTCTACAAATCCTCACCCTTACCTCCACAAGATAGTGATTGGATATCCCACCAGCTGCCCCTTGCAGGACATTTCCATCCAAAAGTCTTACTTTAGCTGACCTATCAATTAACATGAAATCCAAAAATGCCTGCAGACCATTTTGCTTGCTCACATATGTAGAGTTGTGTATGTACCCATTTTCAAACCAGGTATTCCCAATCACCATTACTTTTTATGCACAAAACTCCACAAACTCTTCACCATTTCCATTCATAACACTGAATACCACATGCCCCCCAGTTATACCTCTAACTGCCAGTATTACTCACCTTTTTAGTTAAATCACCCATCACTAATACCTGATCTCTTACATCAAAACTACTGACACACACACACAGCTGCTCCCTAAGAACTTGCTTCTCATTATCTTTATTCTCATGGCCAGGTGCATAAGCACTAATAATCACCCACCTCTCGCTATCCAATTTCAATATTATTTACATCAATCTGGAATTTACTTCCTTTACATTCCCTCACACACTCTCACAACTCCTGCTTCAGGAGTAGTGCTACTCTTTCCTTATCTCTTGTCCTCTCACCAACCCCTACCTTTACCCCTAAGATATTTCCTAACCATTCTTCCCCTTTACCCTTGAGCTTCGTTTCACTCATAGCCAGAATGTCAGGTTTCTTTCCTCAAACATTGTACCTAACTCTCCTCTTTTCTTATCTTGGTTACATCCAGATACATTTGGACACCTCTGCCTTAGCCTTTGAGTAGGATGAGCACTCCCTGCTTGGCTCCTTCTTCTGCTGCTTGCTTCAGAAATTGAAATACAAGAGGGGAGTCCAGCTTCCCACCCCTTCCCCCTTTAGTCGCCTTCTATGACACGCAGGGAATTTGCAGGTAGAATTCTTTCTCCCCTACCCCAGGGATGTATAAATTTAACACTAACAAAACACACACACACTGAAATCACCTAAGGAACACAAAACAACCAACCCCCCAACACAGTTTTAAACTCCTACACACCGGACATACATTCATCACAGACCACACTCCACAGACAAATTCCAGTCACACTCTCCTCATAATGCTCTGGACATCATCTATCACTATCTATCTATCTGTCTATCTAAATCTCTGATGCCTGTTCCAACTGGAACACCCATTTCAACACCATTTCAACATATCCCAAGACCCTTCATACTCTTGATGCGACTACCATAAAGAGCAACTGATTAGGTAGCTAGTTGTTGACAAAAGCTACCCAGGGTGGTAGTGCCATCCTGACTGAGGAGCGTTAGAGTGGTGCCTGGAGCCATCTTACACTCTCCATGTCTTGCTTTCAGTCCCATCAAAATGGGACTACTGGGCTAGTCCTACCATCTTCTCACAAAAGCCATACACCTACTCAAACCTTGCTTATTATTATTACTTTTTCACATAAGTACTTTTGCTAATTCCTGTCCACTCAAACACTTATAAGTATCACCATGACTTATAAGTATCACCATGACATAGTCCATCCAATCTATGGCCCCTGGTCCCTGGCATCATGGGATGTTAAGAATCTCCTGGTTTCAGCTTGACTTTACTGCCAGTGAGAGGGAGGACTCCAGCAGTAGTACCGGCCTCCCACGACCTTTCTCTCTCTGTTAAACCTTCCTCTTTTTCTGTTCACTATACCAACATTTGTGGTCTCTCTAGTAACTTCTCCTCAGTTGAACACCATCTTTTTAGTACCCCTTCTAATATCTTACTTCTGATAGAGACACAGTTTTTTTTTTTTTTTTTTTTTTATGTTGAAGGCTCCAGTCACGGACAAAAGTCCACATCAAGGCCGGGCCCTA
>JAYMFT010267142.1:0-10680 GCA_038088735.1 Panulirus argus
ATATATATATATATATATATATATATATATATATATATATATATATATATATATATATATATATATACACACATATAATGTTATTTGTGTATTGTTTGGCAGTAAAAGGTAATGGTTATGTATATTTTTGTAAATATGATGGCATCCAATTATGAATGTATAGGTTTAAGTCCATTCATTTTGTGTCTTGTGCATTATGTGTGTGTGTATATATGTACTTTAGTACCGTTGTAATTAAACATGGGGTCAGCAGTGAGGAAGAGTGGATCATTGATGGTAACGCCCCGTGAATGGGGCAAAGTTGATGGGTTGAATGGAAGATGTGACGCAATTTCTGCCCGGCTTATGGACTCCCTCGTCGCCATACCCTCAACAAATTGCTACATTAAACTACGCGCTTTACCCCGCCTACTACTGTACCCTCTCCTCTGTTGCAGCCACCTCTCAGACCAACAGGCTGATGGCCATCCTTGTCATTAGTGCATTGTGAAACTCGCACACTGATTCTTGTGACTGTGTGTATGTGTGTGATGCTTGGTGTTGGATGGCAAGACTTTCTAAATATGGAACCTGATCGCCTGTCCGGCATTGTTCCTTCCTTGATATTGCCGAAGATATAACGTGGGCAGCAGCCGCAGCTCTTCTTTTTTCTTCTCTTTTATTCTTTCTTCTTTTTCTTCCTCTTTGGGGTCATCGGTCACCAATACTCTGACCTTCTGAGACCAGTGGTTGCGGAAGACTTACCCACATCATTACTGAGATTCTCGATAAAATCTTCAATGGCGGTAGATTAGGAGTGGCACAGTGATTTGCAGCCCGTGTTGTTGGGTCTGGTTCATTCCGCGGCTCCTGAGCAGTTGGATGGGGTTCTGAAGCGTCTGATGTCTTTCGTAATGGTGTTTGGACTGAGAGAGGGGTCAGGAAACACGGGGGGAAAAAAAACCCACGGTGTATTGTGTAAGTTCTGAGGTGATGTAGTTCATGGCGAGCTGCTTCGGGTGGTGTAGGATTAGGTACGGAGGTGAGGTGAGTTGAGGTCAGGTGAGATTCTGTGGGCAGCTGTAGCAGGAGTCCTGCGTTGGTTGTGCACCGGCCCGAGTCCTTTAGGAAAGAGTCGTTGCCTGGGTCTCGTGGGGCACCTACAGGAGAGGTACAGTGCTGAGGTTATGCAGAAGGAATTGCGGAGGTCCTGTGGCTTTGCTGCCGGTTTGGCAGGGGGTTGGAAGGTTTTCCGAGGGCCCATAGTTGGGAAGATGTTGTGGTTGCTGGGTTTGTTTTCTCCTTCAGGGGTAGGGGCATGGCCAAGAGCCTGTAGTAATTGACGTAGAGGAGGGGCGTTGGTCGCGTCCGACGGGGATATTGCCGGAAGAGGCCATAGGAGATGAGGCAGCACAATGGCCCATAGTCGGAGAGCTAGAGACCACCTGATTGACTGATTGATGCGCGGGTACTTAATGAGCCAGTCGGATAGAGATCACTGTTTAGGTGTTGTCGCCAAGTATGTTGCCGTCGGTCTCCTCAGGGAATAAGGAAGGACTTCGTTTATGGAAGGCTAGACGGATGTGGCGGACCTTCAGAGAGGCCAGGCAGGGCCACACATCGTTACCGTCAGGGTAGCGCGGGTTGGCCGCATCTAGATGGACGTCATATCGCTGTCGGGGAGATTATGCGGGACGTCTGTCTAGTGGCGCCGAGAGGAGGCGCTACGAGCACGGCGGCACGGCCCTTGGACGCGAAGGCACAACATAGGAACGCGACGGCGCGGCCCTGCGAGACAGCGTCGCGACCCCAAGAGTATGATAGTGTGTTCGACCTCAAGAGCTCGGGGTCATCATTACCGGGGGTCGAACCCTGGTGCTCAAGAAATTTAAGGTTACTGCACCGAGACGTGGCCGGGGGCGCCGTGCCGAAGTTCGTTCACAGGAAAGAAAGAAAAAAAGAAAGCCAAGCAAACATAGTGTTTACTGGTGTCTCGTCCGTTGCAGGAGGCGGGGAGGAAGGGCCTGTGGTAGGGGTAGTCAGAAGCTGGCTGGACCTAACGGGTAAATTGGATGCCTTAAAAGATATATATAAAGGTCTCACATCTGGTCGTCATTCCCTCAGGCCTCAACACGCAGTTTGACCTTTCAGTGACGGGGAAAAAATCCTATTCCTGTCTTTGTCCGAAAGAGGGGGCGCTGTGGCTCCCAGGGGATCAGGTCTCACGAAGGGACTCGCGGGGTTGTTGGGTTATGCCACGGGATGCGAGGGGTTAGGGTGGTGGAGGCTTGTAACCCCGCAGCACCTCGGCCTACGCTTCTCCCAGCACTTGAGGCCTTTCAGCAACCTCACTTAGGAACTCGACCCGCATTCCAGCAACCTCTAATATGTAGTCAACCCACAGTAGTTGTCTGTCAACAACTTCACGTATGTCTGTACACATTCCAGCACGTGAAGCCTATCAGGAACCCCTTACCGACCCAGTCAGCCAATAATACGACACCTCAGGCCTACAAAACAACCTCACAAGGAACAGGTCAACCCCCACCACCACTCTGGCTTAAAAAGGACATACCTCCAAGTCAACCCCCACCACCACTCTGGCTTAAAAAGGACATACCTCCAAGCGTTCTGAGATGGTAACTCCCCACAATCCAAGTCCTGGCAGCTAAGGTCTCCACACCTCAACCAACCCCAGTCCTAGGGACTAACGTCTTTCTCCTTACAACCCCGACTAACCTCCATCCTAGCAACATGATTCTACACACACAACCCCAGACCAAAGCCGGCGTGCGAGGTTCCCCAGATCTGAGTGTAGACAACGTATGGGAATTACATGTCAGGCTGGTCGTCCCTCGCCCTCACCAGATGGTCTTATGCACCTGATATTATCTTGATGTGGGGTGTGTTGTGGTATGTGGGGAGGAGGTGCGTCGGGAGAGTGCCGTGTGGTGGTGTGTTTGAGCACATGGGAAGGACAGATAAAACAGATTTGGTTTAAAAAGGTTTATCTTGTATATATATATAAAAAGAAATGGTAGAAACAGGATAACAAACCAGAAGTCACCTTCCCCACCCACCTCTCCCTCCGGCTCAACTACTAGCGGGAAAAGATGAAAAAAAAAGAAGTCCGTGTAATATTGGTGGGAGGCTACTGCCTTGGAAAGTTTAGAGGAAAGTGTGGATTTGGGAATGTTCCCTGCCAGGTATGCAGCCCTGCTGCTGCATCCTGTTAAAAGGAAGACGTGCTTAACGGAACAAACACTGTGTATTTTACTGATAACAGATATCGGTGAAGTGCTTGTTCTTTGGCTCTTTAGAGAGAAGAGTTTAAGGCCTCAGTCATTCTTCGCAAGGCTTTTACCTGAACGAAGGAATTAGATTGCTTCCTCTTGTCTGAAACCGTCCTGATTTTTCTTTTTCTTCGGTCAAGTTTGATGACCAGATTTGAACAGCGTATCCCAGATGAGGTCTAACCAGGGCTATGTTAAGGGTGAGTATCGTAAAACGTTTCAGTAAAGACCTGTTTAGTTTTAACGACAGAACTGAACGAGAAATTCAAAACCAGTTGACAAGGCGGGAGAGACACTGCTGTTATCATGTAATAGCAAGAGATACCGTGGTGTTGTCATGTGATAGCGAGAGATACCCTGGTGTTATCATGTGATAGCGAGAGATATCGTGGTGTTATCATGTACAGGCGAGAGATACCGTGATGTGATCATTTGATAGCGAAAGATACCATGGTGTTATCATGTGAAGGCGAAAGATACCGTGATGTTATCATGTGATAGCGAGAGATACCGTGATGTTATCATGTGATAGCGAGAGATACCGTGGTGTTATCATGTGAAGGCGAAAGATACCATGATGTTATCATGTGATAGCGAGAGATACTTTGGTGTTATCATGTGAAGGCGAGAGATACCGTGATGTTATCATGTGATAGCGAGAGATACCGTGGTGTTATCATGTGAAGGTAAGAGAGATAGCGTTGCATTATCACGATAGCGAGAGACACCATATAGTTATCGTGTGACAGGAATGATCATTATGGCCACCCAGCTCATCTTGCACTGGCAACGGGAATTTTATTTGACTGGCGTCTCGATACGTCAGGTCAGGTATGGAGGCCTCAGTAGAGCAGGGCGTTGCGGTGACACCCCCAGCCCCCCCTACCCCCTCCCTCCTCCCCTCCAGCCCCTTTCCCCCCAGCTCCCTCCCCAAGCCAGCCCCAGTGAGTCCGTCCAAATGCACCTGCACTCAAAGCTGCCCATCTTCATACCTTTACGTCATCACCGCTTTGAATGACGTCATGGCTTATCCAGTTATGATGGAGTGTTATGTGAGTGTTGCATGTGTATTACATGAGTGTGAGTGCTGCGTGAGTTTTAACACGAGTGTTACGTGAGTGTTGCATGTGTGTTACATGAGTGTTGCGTGTGTGTTACGTGAGTGCTACGTGAGTTTTGCGCGTGTGTTACGTGAGTATTGCGTGAATGTTGCGTGTGTGTTACGTGAGTGTTGCGTATGTTTCATGTGTGTTACATGAGTGTTGCGCGAGTGTTACGCGAGTCAGAACTTCTGTGTTGTAATGATAGCTTGCTAATGGGCCGCCATCTTGGGTCTCTCCTGTTAACTGGTTCCCACACGTAATTGAAGGTCAGGCTAGTTTTTGCCAGTTAGCCTCCTGGTGTCTGGGAAATGACCTCTCTGTGTCCTTGTGATTAGCATTGTATTAGCTCGCTAGTCCGTCGCTGGTTGCCGCTGGTGTCGGGGCTAATTTGAGGACAGTGGTTGTTAAAGGGTTGTTACAGTTGTGGTCAGCTTTAGCAGACTCGAGATTTGCTGTTGTAGTGTGAAGGTTAACTGTTGATTTTATTGGTCCGTCTACTGTTGTCAGGAGTATTCAACGGTAGTCTGAGATTACCTGTTGTGTTCAGTCGAAGGTCAGCCGTTATTATGAGAGGCAAGCTGTTGGGGTCAGAGGTCAGGATCCAGCAAGGATCAGCTGTGCTCTGTTTCAGTGTGTTTAGCTGTTTAGATAAGCTGCGGTAGCCTCACCTCGGCTGTTTCCCGCTGCAAGATAAGGTCAGCTGTCACAGTGTAAGGGTCAGCAGCTGTTGTCACGAGTGAGGGAGTGAGGGGGTCAGCAGCAGGGTGTGTGCCTTGCCGTCTGTTGTAGACATACCAGGAAACTCAGCCTGAGGACTCTGGGATGCCGCAGCCCCCTGCTCCTCGTCATCGTCATCATCTGGGTAGGTTTTTGCCGCCCCAGTTGACATTGTCTCCCGTCAGACAATAGCACATTATCTCCCCGGCTAGGGAGCAGGGCCCCCTCGTTTCTCAGGGTGTCCTGCCGTATACGTCGTGGTGTGGTGTGGCTTCCCGTCCCTCCCGTGTCCTTGCCACGTACTGGGGCGTCGATGTGATGTCACTTGGCCCGCTGGTTCCCGCTGACACACACACACACACACACACACACACACACAGGTCTTAAAGATAACAGGCCAAGTCATCATCCTCAGGACCTGGCCATGACGCCACAGATCATCTTCGGAACCTGACTGTGACAGGACAGGTCATCATCATGATCATGATCATCTTCATCATCTTCAGGACCCCTCTGAGGAAACCTAGCAGACGCGTCACCTTCAAGACTAAACTCCCGGAAATGGAAGTCACCTTCATCACCTGCTCTGTAAACACAAGGGGAGGCAAGACTCGCCCCGGGGGAAGCGGCAGGAGGAGAAAAACTCTGGATGCGTCGCAGGTCAGCCCTGAGGTCACACGCTGCGTGAGTCAGAACAGGAAAGTGCTGTGAGAGGATCCACCACCAGGTACCTGGAGGTGGTCTCCTCTCACAAGGGAAGCAGCGGAAGGGCGTGTTAGCCCAACCTCACCGGCGGTAAGGGAGGGAAGTCGGCCCTCTCGCCGTAGTGGTGAAGGAGGGAAGTCGGCCCTCTCACCGTAGTGGTGAGGGAGGGAAGTCGGCCTCTGAACATAGTGGTGAGGGAGGGAAGTCGGCCCTTTACCTCCGTAGGGGTCCGGGGTATGTTTGTGGGCGGGACTTGGACGGCCGTGTCGTTGCACACTCAAGTTTTTCCTCAGTTCAGAACGAAACTCAAGAAAGAGCAGCAGAGGCAGCGAGAACAGTAGCAGAAGGCAGTAATAGTAACAGCAGCTGGCCTTCTCTCTACTGCTCCTGGCTATGTCACCCTCACTGTCAATTGCTGCTGTCTCCTCGTCCTTGGACTACAAACTCACGATGCTACTTACCTCATAAGTTGTGAGGCGTTCGCGTCTCATCATATACGTCTCACGTTTTCCTCCGCAGGTATTTCTGGGATTGAGGCTGGGTGGGAAGGGCCGTCTTATTACGGGTATGAGTTGTTCTCATCATTTCTGGAATGAGACACAGTCGACCGCCACATTACCGGGGTGATCCGGGACTCTGTAGCCTTGACCTTTAAGGTGTTAATGGGTCAGAGCTGAGAGGTCACACCATCGTCGTTGACCTTAGGTCATAAGGTGGCGTAACCTTGACGTTGCCAGGTCATATGGTGGTGTTTCCGTGGCCTTACCAGGTCATAGGGTGGTTGGTGCAACCTTGGCCTGTCCAGGTCATAGGGTGGCCTTGCGTCACCCAGGACTCGTCTGGCCCGGGCCGATCCTGTTGGTCGGGGCCGCACCTGGATGGCCAGGTGTGCAAGGTGCGGCCCGTGTTGCAGCCTCCTCGTTCTGCTGCCCTCTCTTGCCCTCTGCTGCCCCTTGTTTCCTTTGCTTACTGTTGACGCCGTCACGTGGTTACGTACGTACTGTCTGTTCCCCACTGCTCGCCTGCTTGCTGGTCTGTTGCCGCAGATTGCCTCCGCAGCTTAGCGTCAGTTCCTCAGCCTCTCTGCTGCCCACTTCTGATTTTTGTATCCTGTTGTTAAATCATCTTTCCCCGCTGTTGACCCGCTGTTGTGGTACAGCGGAGCCTCGTGTGACCTGCCGGCGTGCTGTGGTTGTCAGCACATCCCATCCATACCGCTGCATGTTGTGGCACCTCAGTTTCCATCGGGCCTTGCCCTTCCCCAGGCCTTGAAAACATTACCCTTGATCAATATCACTCTCATGTTAACTTTTATCTTTCCCCACGTTAACATGGCGGTTAAATGTTAACATCCCGGTGTGTGTGTGTGTGTGTGGACTAGGGAGAGGGGTTGATAAGGGCTCTTGTATTGATCGATCAATCCAAGTGTTTTGACTGATAGTCGAGATGGCCGCTTTCCCGTCCTGCCTCCACCGTAGCCGACGAGCAGATTACACTGATCAGCGTCGTGGATGACGTGAGCGAGTCATTTTGGTTTCGATAATTCATCTGGTGTGGCGTGGAATCGTTAACGTGACGATGGCTCGGCAAGGCTGATGTGTGGGCCCCGGAAGTTGCGTTCTTGCTTCTGCCTCCGCTTGTTTATTTGTTTGTTTGGTAGGCTTCCGTCACGGAGAAAAATCCTTGTCAAGGTTTTAATGGTTTTAGGGCTGGGTAATGGAAGGAAAGATGAGGGAAGGTTGCTTCTGAGTTCGTCTCCAAGTAAAATTTTGTGTACCTTATGATTCGGCGTTTTATTGCGTGTGTGTGTGTGTGTGTGTGTGTACAGACTGACCTACGCCTCACACTCATAGATGGCGCTGATTGTCCATTGTCTCGGGTTGATCAGTTTCGCGTCTGGGTTAGTAGAACTCCGGTTTCCAGTTCTCTTGACATCCGTAGGCAGATATCTGTTCCTCTTCTTCTTCTTCTTTCGCCTCTTGTCTTTTGTTCTGTTTTTCTTTGGATTCTCAGTATATCTACGAAACTTGATGTTTGAGGCGCCATCGCGAGTGCTAAACTAACGATACGTAACTCTAAAGAGTTTATTTTAGTTCAGTTGTACCAGTTCTTGATCGCGTGAGCGTCACCTTGGTTGTGATGGGCGCGAGCGTCACGGAGACAACATCACCGTCACTGCGTCACCTCAACACGCCATGTCCTCAGTGTTTACGTTGCTTTTTCTTAAAAAAAAAAAAAAGAAAAAACGAGTGGCTTTCACTTTGACTTGAAGCCAGAGTTAGCAGGTGAACCGCATCGCCATTATACACCTGTAATAATCTCTTCATTAGTCTCCGTGTAAAATAAACCAGGTGTGGGTAGTCAGCTGTCCATCTTGGTCTTCATTTGCATACGGTGTGAGTGCGTTTCGTGTCGTAAGTTCGGCGTCAGCATGTAAAATAACAGAAGAATTAGCAGAGAATATTGATTACGTATTGTCGTCTTGCAAGCTGAAGACAGCTTTAAGAGTTGAGGATAGAGTGCTGAGGGGCCCCGAGAGACTTGGGATTGATATATTCAATCCAGGGGTTCCCCAAGGATGGATTAAGAGCCTTCAGTCATTACTGTTTAATAAACCTGTGATATACATTCATATTTAATCATGAATATTAACAGCGATTCAAATCTTGATGTATATGAGTAAGGAGTATATATATATATATATATATATATATATATATATATATATATATATATATATATATAGTTATGTGTGTGTATGTGTGTAGTAAGATAGAATGGATATTATCTCTTCACAGCCGTGTTGAGGTTTGGTAGCCGGCTGTCCGGAGTGGTGCATTGTCTTGCCGTCCGAATTCTGAGCGTGTTTGTCGTGGTCGGAAATATTCATGGTTGAATCTCTCTTCATGCAAGGCCCAAACAGGACTGTCACATCAGAATACCAGTATATATTTACAGTGTACCTGTGGAAGGGAGAAATGTATATATATAAGGTCTTTGGGAATGTTTGACAGGGCAAGACGTAAGGTACCAATATTTGATATGGCAAAGCGTAAAGTGCCAAATATTCAACACGGGAAGGGGAAAGGTGCCAAATATTTGACATGGGAAGAGGGGAGGTGCCAAATCTTTACCACAGCAAGAGGTTTCGTGTTAGATATTTAACGTGGCAATAGGTTGGGTGCCAAAAATTTAACATAGCAAGAGTTTAGGTGCTAGTTACTTAATATATCAAGAGCTAAGGCGCCAAACATTTAACATGGCAAGAGTTAAGTTGCCAAATATTGAACATGGAAAGATGTCAGGTTTCAAATACTCTACAGTGGGTGAGGTGCCACATATTTAACATGGCGGGAAGTTTTTTAACATAAGAGGTAAATTGGTAGACATTTAACATAAGAGGTAAAGTACCAGATATTTACCAAGGCGAGAGACGGGTTGCCAAATACCTGTTGAAGGTTGAATGCGTCATCCTGTTATTTAGGTTTTGTCTCCCAGGTTTTCACGACCACGAGACCTTCCTGTTCCCCCGTGACGGCCACCTGATCTGGGATGAGAGCAACAAGAACATTAACTCTGACGCCGGAGCATTTAGTGCGGTGTTGCCGTCTGGGAGGGCACGGATTTAACCTCTCAGGGCACGACGGTACGACTCTTGAACACGCAAGTGCAACCCCCTGGGCACGACTGCACGACTTCCTTGACTGTGACGGTACGACGCTCTTGAGGACAACGGTAATACATCGTAGAGCACGGCGGTACGACCCTTGGACGCGACGGTACGAACCCTTGGACGCGACGGTACGACCCTTGAACACGACGGTACGGTTCGAGCACGGCGTTACGATACTTACATGCGGTGGTGCTCAGTGATCGTCCCGTGGTGCTCAAAGGGTCGTACCGTCTTGCTCAAAAAAAAAGTCGTGCCGTCTTGATGAAATATGGTCGTGCTGTGGTGCTCAAAGGAGTCGAAGAGTCGTGCTCAAGAGGGTCATGGAGTCGTGCTCAAAATAGTCCTGGTGTCGAGATGAATAGGGTCATAAAGTCGTGCTAAAAATGGTCGTACTGTTATGCTTAACGGGTCGTAGAGTCTTGCTCAAGGAGACTGTACCGCCGTGCTTAAACTGATCGTACAGTCGTGCTGAGGGGGTCGTGCCGCCGTGCTCAGGTGGTCGTACTGCCGTTCTGAGGGGGTCGTACCTCCGTGCTCAGGGGGTCGTACTGTCGTTCTGAGGGGGTCGTACCTCCGTGCTCAGGGGGACTCGGGGCCACTGTTCCGGGGTTCCCCGGGATGCGTCAGGGGGGTACGTAATTACCCCACGGTACACATACTGTACTGCCGAAATCCAGGATGTTTGCAGTGGGGGCGACGGCTTTACTGCTGTCATCATCAGCGTGACGTAGCGGCTGGAGTATGTTGGTTAGCGCTGTTTTGACCCCTCGTGTGTCTGCAGCCCTGGGCCGGACCCCAGCAGCGTAAATACCCCCTTTCCCCGTCCCCCAGGATTATCTTCACTATCTTTCAAAATTGGCTTTAAGTTAGATTTATTTGTGGTCACCTGTTAAATTTACCCTAAGGTAATATTATCACATGGTAATGGTTGGTTATATCTTAGGGAGTTTAGAAGGGAGCTGAAGTTAGGTTAGGTTGGAGAGGAAGTTTTTTTTTTTATATTTTTGTGAAGTTTTGTGCGTGTGTTGTTACGGTGGGAGGGAGGGACGGGGGGGGGGGAACCTTGTTCATCCTGGGTAGGAAATTGCCTGTACGGGGCAGGTGAGCCGGAAGGTGTAATGTGACGGTGGTGACGCTCAGTCATGTCCACCTGTCCTGGGGTGACGGAAGTCTCTCCCCCTCACCCCCCCCCTCTCTCTCTCTCTCTCTC
>JAYMFT010267153.1:0-10680 GCA_038088735.1 Panulirus argus
CTATCTATCTATCTATCTATCTATCTATCTGTCTATCTATCTATCTATCTCTATCTCTATCTATCTATCTATCTATCTTTCTCCACACACGGACAAGCCGCAGCCTATGCCAGGTGCGTGTGTGTGTGTGTGTACACAGAGGGAAGCAGACTGACATACGGAGAGAGAGATAAAAAAAGAGGAAAGTCAGCAGAAATAATAACCCTTCGAGAGAACAATAGGGACGGAAGTCACGATTGACAGGTGACAGAGAAAAACAAAAAGTGACAGTGTTGGAGAGGGAGAGAGAAAGAGACGGGTTCAAAAGACCCGTCCATCCACACGCCAGGTGTATTCCCTCATACACCCCTCTGTTTACACTTTCTTCTCGAGTGTATCGTGTTCCTCGTCTCACGGGAAAACTTCGAGGGTGACAGAATCCACCTGAGTCCCTTGGGGAACGCCCTCTCCAAAATGGGACACACACAAATGCACACTTTCCCATTTGTATTCACAAGAAAAAAACATGACATTTGCTTTCCCTCGAGTGGCGTTCAGGTTATCTACTGAGCTGTTATCAATCAGCCCACTGAGTTATATGATAACAGAACGGGTATAATCTTTGTGAATCATTCTCTGATTATGACGAACTCTATGAGTAACGATTAATTTGAGACTCTTAAGACAAAGACGTGATCAAGTATATTAAGAAAGCGAGATGTGTCTAGAAAGAGCATACGGAAAATCAAAGAAAATTACAAAGAAATTCAATTGTCGAGCAACTGAATATATGTCACAGCAAAATCAATAAATGCACGATTCGCAAACAGACAAGTCAGAAAACTATCGATATACATATTGGAATATTTTCATATTTTTTTCATTAAGGCTATACACTGTGCCCTGTTTAATCTCACTCTCAATAAAATCGCAATTCTAATAAAAAAGAAAGGGGAGGATCGCTCAAAAGAATCCATGTTTTTCACTTTATGAACTTTCGACAAGAGAGAGCAAATCCAGCTCGCCTCTACTCTTCATTCTTGTGTACAAAACCGGAAATGTTATCACCCTGGATTCTTGATTTGATTTCCAGTAAACTACATCGTATTCCCAAATTTCCCTAAAATTTCCTTCTCTTAAGGATATTTTTACAGTGATTTTTTACACGGTTTTGGTCCTTAAAAATCTCACCAACTTTTGGATTAAGAATTCATTTCTTTCATTTGCAATTTCTCCATGACCAATTTCTGATAGAGGTCTTGGCGTTACCTTCCTACAGCTCCAAAAATGCGCTACGCTCAGTAGCAGGAACAGGATGGACTCCTTTAAAGCGAAAAGTTCTACATACAGCCTCGCCGAAGGTGACTCCTTTTTTTCACTCGAGGCGACGGTATAACCTCCAGCAGGCGGTGTCCGGTAACACCTTTTCGGCATATAAAAGTCAAGATATGTTATTCAAAATTCAGTAAGGCATCACACCTCTCCTCCCAAACCAAGTATAAACCTTCCCGCCCATAATTTCAATCTATCGGACTCATGAAGGCACGAGCACCCATCCACCCGTCAATTTACCTGTCTTTATTCTGAAGGGCTGGTCAATCCCTCACCCGTCAACAGTCTGTCTCAAGTATCCTTCACTCATATATCTTTTTTTTTTTTATGATTGGGCATCAGGCCCAACTCATCATCACCACCTGCTCCTGCTGCAGGTACGATAGAGAGAGAGTAAAAAAAATAAATGATAAAAACGTCGGTATACTCACTCTCTCTCTCTCTCTCTCTCTCTCTCTCTCTCTTAAGATTACGGCTCACAACGTAGGTAGATAGATAGATAGATAGATAGATAGACAGATAGATAGATACATAGATAGATAGATAGATAGATAGAAAGATAGATAAATAGATAGATATACATACATAGATTTAGAGACATTATCAGGACTATGGAGAATCGTGGATCTAAACATCTATTTATCTATCTATCTATTTATATATTTTACGTATCTTTCCTTCTTTTTTTCGTATAGTGTAAATATATCCACAGACACATACAGCAATTTGCTTTCTATATCATATATGCAAATCGTCTTTTGACCTAAGTAGATAAATGAATAGATATAAACCAATAGATAAGAAAAAAATATATCCCATTTCTACCAGAATAAAAGATAGTTTCATATGTCTACTTTAAATTCCTGATTTACATACAAAGGTTATTTTACGTGATTTGCATACTATTTACATAGGATGAATATTAAACACAGGAAACACAATGTGACACATGCACCTCTGTCCTAGGCAAAGTAAACCCATTCTTTTAATATATCCCAAACAGTCTGGCATCCCATCCCATCCCATCCCATCCCACACTCTGACACACACATACACACACTTTTCTCCGACCCAAAAAATGCTCACGCACTCTCCCATCTAAAACACACTCACTCACTCACTCACTCATCCGCTCTTCCATCCTATAGAAGAGTCGTTCTCTCTCTCTCTCTCTCTCTCTCTCTCTCTCTCTCTCTCTCACATATCCTCTCCCCCCCCCCTTACCCACACACCCAGGAGTCGTATGTCAGAGAATTCCCTTCTCTCAAACAATCCGTTTCAGCTTTGCAAGATATGCCCGGAAAAAAAGAAGCGTGTGTGTATGTGTGTGTGTGTGTGTGTGCCGTGGGGGGGGGGGGGAGGGGAAGGAATTAAGAGGGGTAGAAATTAAAATACAATACCCCCTCCACCTCCAAATTCTTCACAAGGTATATATAAAAAGATTAAAAGAAAAATATCCCTTAATCTAAAATCCCACCTCCCCCCAAAAAAAGGAAAAAATAATACTCAACAAAAGAGACTCCCTCTCTTTTTTTCTCTCTTTTTTTATACCCAAAAAAAACGGAAAGTATCGTTCTTTTCTATTGCGTAGGGAAGAAAAAAGTTATATAATAGCGGGTTCGGTTGGTGGCACGCGGCTGCGTCCGTCCGTCTGTCCATCTGTCTGCACGCGTGACAGGCCAATACGCCGCCTGTCTCGCGAGACAGACGGTCCAATATCTAGCCGTGAGAACATTGCAGAAAGATGGGGGGGGGGGAGGTGTCTCACCTTACTGTGTGGGTTCCTTACTGTCACCTGAGCGGAAATGGGTGGAGAAAAAATTGTCTAGTTGGAATGAGCCTTGGCTTGGGTGGGGTGTGGGGAGAATAATAGGGAGAAGGGGGGGAGGGGGTGTTTGTTGAGTGGGGAGGGGAGAGGGGGTTGGTGGTTGGGTGGGGGTGGGGAGGAGAAGGGCTGGCTGGGTGGGGTAGATGGAGAGAGAGAGAGAGAGAGAGAGAGAGAGAGAGAGAGAGAGAGAGAGAGAGAAGTCCTTACTTTATCTTTTTATTTAAGATTTGTCCTCGAAATAAGGACAAAAAAAAAAAAAAAAGGGAGACACGAGACTTATGACTGTAATCTTAATCTGTTTTCCGTCCGATATGTAATCTTTGAGAATCTGATGCCACTCCTTTGCCTTCAGTAATCCAAATTCGGAACCAACACCATTTCGGGGCCCTTGGACTGCCGTGGAATCCAACTCCACGAGTCAAAAAAAAAGTCTACTAGACCCAACGTAAACCCCAAAAGTGGTCAAATGTGGCCCAAAGAAAAGGAGAAAAAAAAAATAATATTGCTTAACACATTAGGAAAAATGTATCATCAGACTTTTTGCCCACAAAGACTCGATTAGTACTCGAGTCTGGTATCACAGACTGGGCCCCTTGGGGTACCTCCCTACGCACGCGATGCTCCCGGCTCCCGAGGTATGTATAATTTCCCCTATAACTCGGGGTTTGGCGTCTATAATCGCTGTTATTAAATATCCTCACCTAGGGGAACGCAGTCCTTCGAGATAGTAGGAGAGGGAGTGTGTAAAAAAAAAAGAGAAGAAGGGGGGGAGGGGAGGGGAGGGGGGGGGAAATGGGCTATGATCCAAAGACTATACTGATCTATCACCTTGGTAGTAGACATGTGGGGAGGAGTGGGGAGAGAGAGAGGGGAGAGGGTGGTTGGGATTTGATAGTGGGGAGCGGACGAGTGTGGAAGAGAAGGAGGGAGGGAGGGAGGAGTATGTCTTTAGTGTGCAAGGATGTGGTTAAGGACACCGATGGGCGGAGATGTGGAAATATAATTAGTTGGGAGGATAGGGTGTGTGCGTGGGGCGTGAGAGGAGTGGGGGGTCGAATCTTAGGGAGTGGAAGACGGGGGGGAGTGTAGTCGTGGTAGTACTGGGGTATGCTATGGACGATGGAATGGGGTGAGTACAGTGGTGGGGAGACGGAACAGAATCACCTCAACTAGCCATTCTCACCTACCATAACTAAACGAGTTTAACGGCATTAAAACGACGTTAAACACACACGATATTGCGCTTAACGCGCTCAGAACCACACCGGCTCATGTGGGTAAGGAAAACAAACACCTTTTTGGACGAGGACCTCACTCGGGTATCTGCATCTCCGACGATTTACCTTCTTACGGAAAACCATTTACTTAAACCTTTCCTCGAGAGAATTTACGGACCCCGCGTGTGGTTTATGTCTTCAGTACCTCTGGTTTCCGCCTAAAACCCCGACATGGGTCAGTCACGAGCGTCTACCCTTTGCAAATCCCCACACATGATAGGGATGGAAGAGAAGCATCCTAATACCTTAAACACACTCTGAAAAGATGGAGTACACAGATGGCGCAAATTTTACCTCTCGATGAACCTCCGTCTATGAATCTCACACAGTATCCCTCTATATGAGGCAATATGTCTTTAATGAACTTGCCACATCCCCTCCTCGCTCCTTCCTCCAAGAGGAGCCTCAAGCCACGTCGGAGCAATGAAGAACACAGTCGAGAACAGAGTCATGTTGAAGAACACACACACACACACATCTTTTGGCAGAGGTGAGAGAGAGAGTGTGCGTGAGAGATGGGAGAGTGGGAGTCTAGAGGGAGGGAGCGTTTTAAGGTAGATGAGACACAGATAGGGAGGGAGTTAGGAAGGTAGGGAGGGAGAGAGAGAGAGAGAGAGAGAGAAAGAGAGGGAGTAAATGAGATGGAGAGATAACGAGAAAAAAAGACCTGTTGGTCCATTACGTTGTTATCTGATGTGGGACAGTAACAGCTTTACAGAGTTCCTCGGACAGATAGAGACGGGATCGTACGGACAGATAAGGAGCTCTTGGAAATATCAAGTAACCGAAGAATTATTGGCTTGTAATACGATTCGCTGGAAGGACATGGGAATATAGTCAGGTTAGATTTATATATATATATATATGCATGTGATTGCCGATAGATTACAAAGGTTTACAGTACATCTAATGCCACTGAAAATTCAGGAGATGGGGCCCCACGAGTGTAGAACTCTCTCTCCATATCATTGTGCAAACAAGTAATTGCACAAACACACACACACACACACACACCTCCGAGACCCATACTCATCCTCTGTGAGCTTATCCAATAGCAGAAGTCGTCGGGAACTAAATAAGATAACACTCTAACCATTTATACGCTCAGTTTGCCTATTGACTACCAGATCGCACGAGATGGCTTCTATCAAGCAAGGTAAGTGGGGTTGGATGAGGTTCAGAGAGTCTTCATAGGGGTTTTGGTACAGAGGATGAGACAGTCTTATTTACTTCGACACTCCACTGGAAGGAGCGCGATTCACCCAAAATCGTCTTCGGAGTACACTCGTATCCTCATCCAATCAGCATCAAGGTTGTTTCATATCTGGGAAACATATTTCAACGTGGGGATCCTCAGCCATCCAATCAGCGTAAGCGTACTTCTCTTCTCATCTAAATAGCGTCAGGGCATTTCAGTTCATACGCAGCCAACGTCCGGGGGGCCACTTGCACGTCTTATCCAATCAGCGTATAGTGCGAGCGTAGCCTTGCATCGGGAACCCTTCGCTATGACGAAAGAACATCATCACTATATGCTCTTCTGAACAGGCTAAATTTACTTTGCATACTAATCACTCTAGTGTGTATATCCTCCCTCTCACAGGCACTAAAAATATATATAGAGACCCAGTTGGTCTTTGTTTGAGAGAACGACAGGGTTTTATATGAGAGTCGGTTTATATATAGATGAGGAACCAAGGGTGGTTTATCCCAAGATACGAACGAGCTGTTCCATACGTGGCTGAAAGTGTTTAATGAAGAATTCCCTCATTATAAGGACCGTAAAGTGCAGGGGGAACGAGTCTGTTGCGCGCTCGTAAAGACAAATTAGATACGTACTTACGCTTTTATAAAGGGCTGGCAGAGGAAGACCATTAGCGTTGATGAAATACTATTAAGCCGGGAAAGAGAAATGCGCGGACGAAGAAGACAGTATTAGGATTCGCCTCCTCAAAGAAGGGACGACATGACGCTACGACCCCTGAGCCCGAGGGGTACGACCCATGCATGGCCACGATGGTACGACCCCTCGAGCAAAGAAGGTACGACCCTTGAGCACGAAGGGACGACCTTGAGCACGACGCTACGACCCTTGAGCACGAAGGGACGACCTTGAGCACGACGCTACGACCCTTGAGCACGACGCTACGAACCTTGGGTATGATGGGACGACCTCTCATCTGAACTCGACGGGCAGGTCAAGGGTGTACCGTCGTGCTCATGGGGTTAATGGGACTCAAATAAGTGATCTTTGCTTGAAAATCACTTTTGAAAAACATTTTTCAGCAAGTTAACAGGTATGGATTTGTGTGTGTGTGTGTGTGTGTGTGTGTGTGTGTGTGTGTGTGTGTGTGTGTGTCGGGGAGATAATTTTACACTCGTGTCGTCCCTATAAACTGTGAAATCCCGTTAATTACTTCGGTCATGTAATCACTCATTAACGACACTTTATAATTAATTACTCCTCTTAACCAAGAAAGTAATTACTTTTTTAAACGACGCCTGAATTATGTTCAAGTAATGTGATCAGCTCCTGCACACGGCCACACACCTGCTATCAAGCCTGTATCACCGTCAAACACCTGTCCTTAAGCCTGTATCTTCGCCAAACACCTGTCATTAAGGCTGTATCTTCGCCAAACACCTGTCATTAAGCCTGTATCACCGCCAAACACCTGTCCTTAACCCTGTATCACCGCCAAACACCTGTCCTTAAGCCTGTATCACCGCCAAACACCTGTCATTAAGGCTGTATCTTCGCCAAACACCTGTCACTGAGCCTGTATCACCGCCAAACACCTGTCCTTAAGCCTGTATCACCGCCAAACACCTGTCATTAAGTCCGTATCACCGCCAAACGCGTGTCTTTGAGGCTGTATCACCGCCAAACACCTGTCATTAAGCCTGTATCACCGCCAAATGCCTGTCTTTTTGTCATCTGACTTCTCATAATATTTGCGTCGACTTAAAACAGACGATGTATTTGAGAATCACTGAGTTTTACTGAGAAAACTGGAATGTTTCGTTCATGAGAAAGCTGACGGATATATGAGAAACGTTTGAGAAACATTTTGCCCTTACTAAGAAAACTAGAATGTGTCTCATTTATGAGAAAAATAAACACATGTGAAAGTCAGCTGGCTTCACTACGAAAACTAACGTATCAGAAAAATACAGTAGGGTATTCGAAAAGTCTGTCTAGACCTACCTGATATATTAATCACAGACAGTCCCTTCTAAAAGGATTGATTTATTAGCAGAAATAATACATTAGCGTATTGCCTAAATCGATCCACATGGACGGTAGACGTTAATACCTAATACATCAAGGTGATAAACAGCTTTTTTTTTTCCGCCACTTTGGACAGAAATCTATAACGGCAAGACGTCAATAACTCAAAATTTTGAGGCAGTAAAAGCGGAGTCGATGGCAATTACTGTAAAAGTCTCGGACATCATTTACAGGGAGACCCCGTGGAAGCTGCCTCGTAAACAAGCCTTTAATGTTTCGTTTTTTTCCCCTTCTTAATGGTAGCAGGACGTAAATCACTGTAAATTATGAATCACCTTACGATGGAGATCCCGAGAGAGATTATGTAAATGATGGTGGTGGTAAGTCGAAGTAGCCAGCAGCCAGCACAGCAGTCGTCTCTAGCCTCAAAAATCCCCTTTTCGGAAGGGTAACAATTTTCCAACCCTTTTCAAACCCTGCATGGCGGGTTCTGGGAGACCTAAAAGTAGTTACGAACCGAGATTGACATTCTTTCATTTTTCTTACCTCCTGATTTTTTCTTTTTTTTTTTTTTTTCCTTTTTCAAACTCGCGATTGGGTGATGATGAATGTATATAAAACATCAACATCACCGATGATCGTACTGATAGATTAACTCCTTGAGTGGGATGATGATGAACCTGAAGAAAATATACAAAAAAAAAAGACTTTTTTTGTGAACTGACGAAGAGGGAGATAGACGGACTACCAGCCACACACACACACACACTACAAAACTTCCATTCCCACACTGCTGCACCTCCAAGAGTCATCGTTCCTCAACCCCTTCCTCCAAACACCCCTCCTGGTCAAAAACGGGTCGTGCTCTGTTATCTCACGAGCACCTCCCACGCCTTTGGCTCGTTGAAGATCATGAGGAGGAGGGAAAGGGACCTGGCATCACCATTACCCCCCTCCCCCCCGAGATCCGTGACCTTTGGAAGATTGATACGACTCCTAATAAACACGTGGGCTCCAGGATCTAAAGAATCTCATCTTAAACACTTAATCCTATGCGAGAGGACGAGTTGAAAGACGGGCACCAACCCCCTCTTCTTCTTCTCTTCTTCCCATAAGACTCGAAGTGGCCAGTCATATGGGGCACGTTTTCTTTTCTTTTTTCTCTTTAATAATAGTATGGGTGCACTATTGTATCTCTCTGGCGATTATTACTGGATTTATGGCGTATAAACATATCGTTCGTAGAGTTATTGATTGTTATCAGAGGAGGAGCCTCTTTACTCGAGTGGACGTTAAATACACACATAGAGGCCTTCACCGACCCTTACATGGGCACAGTAAACACACGCACACACACACACACACACACACACACTGTAGGTTCATTTGAAGTGTGTGGTAACTGGAAGGGAGACTTATGGAATGAGAGAGAATGGGAGGAAAGACATGAGAGCGTAAGAATAATAGGAGAAAAGGTGTTTAGAATGAGAGACAAAAAAGGAAAAACAAACACGTAGAGTGAGACACAACAGGAGAGATAATCTGAAGTGACTGATGACTGGAGGAGAGATGAGGAAGAAGAAGTGAAACAAGGCGAAGAGAAAGAGATAGAGACATCTATAGACTGCACTCCGTCCAGGTGCTGACCCACTCATAATCCCCTATTATCTAATTACCTTAAAACAGTGATGTCTGGCTCCATAATCTCCAAAAAAATGGCATTATTGATACCGTGTCTAAGGCAGACACTTGCCATCGACACAAGAACACACGTGGACACACATACACAAATACGGAACTCTTACTTACCCATTGCAGAGTAGGTCCTGTGTGAGAGAGCCTCCGAGGGGTGGAGGCGCACACAGACACACGAACACCAACATTCACGAATGCACCGATGATAAACAATTCCCACTGGATCAAGATTACGATGATGCTGGAAATCCGGTGAGTCCAAGACCTCACATTTCGTGAGGGAAAAAAACCTCCCAGATTTCGCGCATCACGCCACACATCTTGTCAAAGCCGCCGACGTCGTCACCGAAGCTTATTAATAAAACCCCTTCCAGAGTCTTACATCAACTACTTGTCGTATAACTCACTGATCTAATCAGGAGAGCTGACAACACACGCTCCTTGGCCCCTAGTCAATTCCACACAGGGGAGGTCGAGATCCTCCTCCTCTTCCTGGAAATGACCTCGAAAACTTGCCAAATTACGGGTGCCGCACGAGCTTTCCGTCATGTCCTACTGCTGGGGGGACATGGGCGAAGGTACTTATCATAAAGACATAATGCGGTCCTCACGAGCCTTAATGTTCTATAATGATATAGCCAAGCTATATAACCGAGAGTATAACCACCATGATATAACCTTGTGGGATTTGGTTCCACTGTGGTAGGGGCCTTAGGCCAGGGCAACAAGCGATGTGCGGTAGCGTACTTCGCAAACTGTGAGAGTCGAGAGTCTAGGTCGCTCCAAATTGTGCATTCCAGGACGGTGATTAAGAAGGGCAGTTGCAGGTGGTTGAGTAGTTACCGGGTCGTTGTAGATTATGATAATGATCTGGTATTTGATACGATTATTTTTCAGGTTCGTAAGAATACTTAAGTACATACTTCTTGTGCTTTAGATTTAACGTCGAGATCTGATATGAATCTGAACCATTTCTTTTTTTCTGTTATATAACATGCATTGCCAAGACATGCATTGTGAGAAACAGGTATATTGTTTTGTGAAGAAAGTATCCATTTTTCCATCTTCTTTCTCTCTTAGTCACCCAACTTATCCCCTCGTCAAAAAGAGGTAATCTGATGTAGATATAAGGGAAGCAACTGGACAGCTATTTCAGATTTAATGACGTTATCTGTAAAGATATAAAGACTCTCTCTCTCTCTCTCTCTCTCTCTCTATATATATATATATATATATATATATATATATATATATATATACTGTCAACGGGCAGTATTAGATTATGTGTTAATTGATAGGCGTGTAAAAGAGAGACTTTTGGATGTTAATGTGCTGAG
>JAYMFT010267175.1:0-10679 GCA_038088735.1 Panulirus argus
ATATATATGTGTGTGTGTGTGTGTGTGTGTAAAACTCTCCATGCTTTTCATAAACATTTAACATAAATTCAAATAACTGCTGTTATGCACACTGTTGTGCACAAAAGTTTAGCATGGAGTGCAATATTACGTTATGCACAAGTGTTCAGGAGACATGGTGGTCAAGCGACCTTGGATTTTCCAAGGTCGCTTGACCACATTCCATGTTTCCTTCGGTTCTGTATGCTTAACCTGCATTGTATATATTTTCTCACTCTGTAACTAGTCCTCTAAAGATGTTGGTAATATACGAAAACGCTCAGGATTTTCGTGTTTCCTTTAAATCTGTTTCTCCATTTACGGGACAACATTGATTTTCATCTGGACGATCTAGTCTTTCGTGCCGCCGCAGTGACAGGATCGGTGAAGATGAGGGCAGTCAGACATCGATGAATTCCCCAGGACCTCCGATGAACCATATCATGAGATGATATCGTATGAACATAAAGATTAACTAACGAGTTTAGGACTCCAAATATTTCATTCGCAACAGGCAAAGTCCAGCAAAGAGCAATCACCTGCACCAAATTGTTAAAAGTTCTGTTTCCCGGGAAACTGTGCTTTTTTATTTTGATGTTGAATGTACAATCATATATGATAGTGCAGCTACATAATGATTGCGGGTCACATCAGAATTAGTAATTATCATCGACTACGAACGACATCCAGGCTTGCAGTAAAGAAATTGTTTTTTCAAGTGGACCTTTTAAAGTTATAACTTTACGGAGGAATGAGAAAATAAAGATACTGAATACTGGACGGAAATAGGATGATTTATCGTAACAAAAGTGGGTTGTCAAAGATCTCTTTAATGTGGGACAACCACGCCTTTGAAGAACTTAAGGGGACGTAATCTTAAAGAGAAACATAAACTAGGTCAAGAAAACGCTAAAAACAAGTGAACAAGAACAATAAAGACACTTCAGTGCATAAGAGAGACTGCAAAACAAGAAAACGTCCAGAGGTCCGTTACCGCTACTGGACTGGCTGGCTTCTCAAAATACTATTCCAAAGCTACTCAATTGTCGGACCGCAGTCCGGGATTAGCGGACAGCAGCGAGCTTTGGTGCGAAACCCAGCCTCTCCTCTCTGTACAGTAACTTGCTCATTAGAAAGAAAGGAAAAACATTAGGACAGCTTTCTTTTGCAGTATGTCTGTAACAGTGATCAACAGCCAAAATGTTTCTGAAAATAAGGTAGTTAATCTTTAAGGATTTTGGGACGCTGAGCACGAATATGACGCTTAAATTCGTTAATTGGCCCTAATTTTGAAGATACGGGGTGGGTACCAGTATGCGTTGTGCAACATTGAAGCAAGATCTGCAGCCCTGAGTGCGGGAGTTGTATGATGCGATCAGCACCCAGGTATTGCATTACCCAACTTCCTGCATCCGGGGAGTCGCTTAGTGCACACGTGTTGTACACGTTTCCTAAACGTGTTTTGCTCTTATCATGTTTCGTATCCCTAAGCCTGTATTTGAGTTGGAGGTGGCTTGAATATTGTAATCAGAGTGCGAGTCAATTTCTTTTTTACAATATATTACAGTGCAACACTTGCTGCATCTTGTCGTGCAGTGTGCTGATTTTTCTCTCATTTTGCTGAAATGTAAGGCAAGTAAGGTTCACTTTTACGGGTAGTTTTCCAGGCCTTTATAAAAAAAAAAAAAGCCTTCTCCTCCTCTCTCTCTCTCTCTCTCTCTCTCTCTCTGAAGATTCCATACATTTTTACAGAATATTATATTCACTTCAGGTATTTTGCTGTTCATCTAACCCTTCTGTTATCTCTAACATAAGAGTTGACTCTGGTTGCATCTTTGAGATACATAAAAGGAGGAAAGCAAAAACATCATTAGATGTGTATAAGGTAGTATCCTAGAAACTATTACTTCAGAATATGTGAATTGAATTATAAAACACAATTTTTTTGTTGCAGGCTTATGAGTGGGCTCTTGAAGCCATGAAGGTTGTGGGACGTGTAAAAGGAGAAGGGCTAGCGTCTCCTGAGCAGGTGGGTGCTGCAGCTCGCACCCTCACGGCTTACATGGAGGAGCACCCACCCATACCAGAAGAAACCTTCACTGCTATGACCACCCTCGCCACACGACTCAACAACCACACTCTTCTGCAACAATGCAAGGTCCGACAATTTTGCCACGTGTACTGATGCTTATTGTTTTAGAATTTTAAAGACATGCACATTTTAATTGAATTATTGTTTAAGAACAACATATTATGGTGCATAACTTCAGTTACAGTATTTCTGTATGATATTTCTCTAAACAGATGGCTCAGGTTCGATGTCAGGAAACGAATGAGCTTCTACGTAGTCGTCAGGCAGTCCTTCAGAAAGCAAAACGCCAAATGGAATTTGATTGTCAAAGCTTTGTTGATCTGGGTGAAGTTTTTGGAGGAGGTGAAGAAATGTCCCCTTTGGCCTGGCTTGCTTGTTCACCCCTGAATGTATCTGGTCGGCGAAGGTCAGTGTCATCAGTTGGGTCACGGCCACGGGAGTCATTGTCACGGTGTCCATCATTAGACACAGATGATGACTCTGTGTTCCTAGACCCTTTGCCTCCCCCGCCACCTGCCAAGACACCTTTAGAGCCCCGTGGTAGCCTAGGTGGTATTAAGGAGGTCCGTGAAAGTGCTGAAGACTTGCAACAGTCATCTACACTACCGTCCCCCACAACTCCCAAGTTAACCTCCCCTGCTTTAGGAGCCACAACCTCTTCATCAGGCTCAAGTGGAACCAGTGGAAGCAGCTCTTGTTCCTCCAGTGAGAGTTCTGGACCTGTCACCATTAACAAAAAATATATGAAACGAGCCAATACTTGGCAATTTGGTCTCATATCCAAAGAACACACCGATGAGAATTCAAGGTATACTTTCTTGTTGTATTAATGTTTCTTCACCTTGACTTCGAGCAGTCAAGATAACAGTAAGAATAGAAAAAATATAACGATTCAGACTAATCTAAGGATATCCTGTTGCCAGGCAGAGATAATGGAGCATTCATTGCTGTTTGTGTGTACAGCTGGTCATGCTATGATGTCAGAGACTATAATGAGTTAACCCTTCTTGCTTTGGATTCTGTAACTTTACAGAAAATGGGATGTAAGCAAAAAATGAATCAGTATTGAATTTATACTCACCACTACCAAAATGAAGGTATAGAAGTGATAATCTGTGATTAGAGAAGTTGAGGGAGGGCAGTTGTCCCACTGTGATGTGTTTGAATATTTTCCACATAATACTAGCATTTAGCTCCCTAAAAATCATTTTTATTAAACCCTATCAGTTATACTTTGTTTAAGAGGGATACATTTTTTCAGTTTACTGTATACTTTATGTGCATGATTTGATAATGAACACAGATCCAGCATTTCTCAATAATGGTCTGGACTTTACATTTTACCTTGCATATTTTTAAACGTATACATATTGCAGTTCCAAAGCATGAACCCTGTAAAGACTGTGCCCATACTTGTACACTTTACTTTGCTGTGACTTGCTGTATGGGTTACCTCTGCCCACCTTCATTTGAATTGGAAGGCTAGCTTTATCAGTATGTAGAATTGCCTTACGGTCACAAGCAACTACATTTAGCACTAGAGCACTAGAAAAAGCCCTGATGTATCAGTTACCCCTGTAACATGATGGGATGATATATATCTTACCCTCTAGAGACTCTATCAATACTTGCCTTTTCCCTCAGTCATTTGAATAGGAAGGTGTTCTTTATTGGCGCGTAGAAATGCTGTTTGTCACATGCACGTACAATTAGCAACAGGAAAGATTCCTATATAACACGATAGGTGATGCTATGGCCCAGGCGTGCATGCTTGGTATGCTCAACAGTGGGTTGTGGCGAATTAGTGATAGTCTGTTGGGCACTTATTTTGGTGATAATGATTTGGCAGATGTTGACCTTTTAGCACTGTTTAAAGTTTTTTGAATATTAGTAATCCATAGGTTGTGTTAGAGAAGAGACCAGAATGCATAAGTTAGCAAATGTGATAAGCCAAGCTTGTATAACATGACAGATTTAAATGTCTGCACAGCAACAAATATTGATGATTTACCAGATTTCCTAATTATCTGTATTACATGAGCAAACTAAAATGTTTTTTTTATTTTTTGATAAACTTTCGTACTAGGAACCCACTGAATTTTCAAAACTTCATCCTTTAGGTATTGCAGTTATTTACAGATGATACGTAGTTGAGGGTGTTAGTATAAAAACTTTGAAGTGTATTTACAATCAGGGTAAAGCTCCATGCAGTGTCCGTAACGCACAGACATCAAAATCTTATAAAAGTCTCAGGCAAAACCCTTGGCTAGTTTCAAACCAAATGTCTAATCCATTAAATACTAAATTGCCGTAAGACTTTCTTGCCAAAAGAGGTTCAAGTTCCTGGATTGTGTAAATCATCAGTAATGATTTATTGGACACAATGTATTGCTGTTAATTTTATGAAATATGAAACTTTTGCATAATCATATAAAAACTGACAAGTACATTTGGACCAAAGCTGTAATATTTAATGTCTGGCATTTTATTTCTTTAGTATGGATGATGGAGTTCCTCTTTCACCAACAAGCAACAAGAGCATCCCTCCATCCTCAGCTGTCAATTCACATTTACTAATCCGTGGCTCACAGCTCAACCTTTCAATCAACACCGATGAATTATCACAAGAAGAAGTTAAGAAGAGCAAGTAAGTTATTTTTCTTTTATTCAATATCATCAACTGCTCATGCTGTCATTTTATATTGTGAGGTAAGTAGTGGCATTTCAAAGTAGTCATTTGAAATGAAAATAAATCATGCTGAGGTACTAAATTAGGGAAAGA
Source organism: Panulirus argus (assembly GCA_038088735.1). NCBI lineage: Eukaryota > Metazoa > Arthropoda > Malacostraca > Decapoda > Palinuridae > Panulirus > Panulirus argus. The sequence continues at coordinate 4,893 of JAYMFT010267175.1, forward strand.
GTGATTCAAAATTCATATTGTCCTTTATGAAATTTGTATACATTACATAAATGTATCCAAATGTGTCGGTTAATATTCTTTTCCCCTTCTCCCATTGATAAGAAGAGATATTATTTTAGTGTGTGTGCAGGTGGGCATGTGTTAATCCACTCATCTCTGTGTTTATCTGACATTCACTTTCATAATTAGGAATTTTAGAAGACAGAAAAGGCAGGTTTTTGTCATGCTCCACATTTTATGATTAAGAATGCATTTGTAGGCCCCGTAACTCCAAACTTATACCTCCAGCACCTAAAGGTGCATGGTGTGCTTTATCTGTCAGCATTTGCCTGTGAACAGAATCTGTCTGTGTTTTCTTCCATGTCTGTCTCTGTCAGTGTCTTTATCTCTCCATATTACTTTTAAAAATTGCACCTACATTTAAAGTCAATGAACATAATCAATATTTATACATAACTGTTGATCACTTCATTCAGTACAAAAAAGAGACTCTTACTTTTTATTCCTATTTTCTAGTTCCTCATTATAAAAAGGACTGACACTGATTACAGTATGAGGTTTATTTTTATATGTAATTGAATTACCTTTAGAGTCTTCAGTCTATTCTATTATTCTGTTTATTAATCAAATAGTAGTATTCAGTAGGCAGCCAACAACCAGGGAGGTAAAATTACCACTGCTACCCTTCTGGGTATCAGGAGGGTTAGCAACAGCTGCATATTGAGCCAGCACTTCAGTGGTTGTCAAGTTCCACTCCTCTTACCCAAGTAGCTGCCTTTCTTTCTGCTTCACCCACACATGGACTGTTGGCATTCTGTCCACAAACATACAATCTCTCTTTGTCATATATAACATTGACAACACTGAACTCATACAGCTCATTCTTCGTAGCTCTAGATTTTCCTTCGGTGAGCTCTATGCTCTAGCCCTACCTTTTGACAATATGGCAGGAGCAGTAGAAAGAAGTATTGTAGTAGGTAGGACATTTAGGCAGGAGCATTAGGTAGAAACATTAGTTAGAAGTAGGTAGGAACATTAGGCAGGAGCATTAGGGATAAGTAGTCAATAGGAACACTGCACGAGAGTTGACTTCTGCCAGCGGCTCGTTAAGGGTGAGGCACTAAAGGCCAAAAAGTGGCACTGGAGCACACTAGTTATGGAGACTTTATTGCTGTGGCCACCCACTTGTAGGAGGTGCAGTTGGAATAGGTGTCAGAGATATAGATGGATTGATAGATAATCAAATACAGTTCATTTATGCACAACAGTATAGTAGAGACACACACAGACACTCACTCTCACTGTGGCCAACCATAGGTCTCAAGATATTTAGAAATTGTACATTTTCATAAGAGTTTAGCCACCCCATCTTTGTAGCCTCTTCAGTAGTTCTTCTGTGTCAAAAGTTAAAAGTTCAGTTGCTACACACATCTATATCATGTTCTGTACATTACCTGTCATAGGTGTAATTCTGGAATTTGCCTGTAGAGAATGACACTTGGTGGGTTTATCATTGAAATGTGACCCACCTCTCAAAACCTCTTGTAAACTGACCAAAGTGTAGAACACTTACAGCTACCCTGATGTTCTTATTTATGTCATGATCAAGGCATGTATCTGCTAGATGAAATCCTGCTGATTTGAGGTTAGAGGCAGCTGTTTCAGTGGTTGGGCTATAGATGCTTGACAGTAAATCATCATTTACTTTTGTTCTAGTCTTTTGGTCCACTACCTGTCGTTTCACATGTATACAAGGTGCACATGAAAAAAGATATTATAAATACTCCCTTTCATCAGTTATGGAGACTTTTGCTGTGGCCACCCTGTTGGGGAGCTCGAAAAGGGAATGTCATCAGAAATATAGATAGCAGATATATCAACACAAAAAATAATTTCAAAAATTCCTCTGTCAGTAGCAGATGCAGGATAGCATGTGCTAGAAGCATTAAAAAGTTTTCACCAAGGGTGTAAGGCAAATAAAGAGTGAGTACGAGCCATTTATTAAAAAAATTTTCCTGCATACCAGATCTTGAAGAATCACTTCTGTGTGATTATAATCTCTAATGACCTGTCTCAATGTGATATTCTTTGGCATCCATCCTTGGCCATGAGTCATGGGATTCTGTACTTTATATCAGATGTACCCCTAATTACTTTATTTTTTAGAAATTAATTTCCTGACTCTTTTTCAGTGAAACTTTTTATATATGTTTGTCTTTTCCTATATTAGGAAGGTAGTGCTAGGAAAAGATGAAAAAATGACCCCTTTCACTCATCCACTGTCTAGCTGTCATGAATAATGCACCAAAACTTATGCGTCCATGCACAATCAGGTCCCACAGACCTTTCCATGGTTTTCTACAACTGCTATTTGATGGAAGTATTATGTTTTAGTATTATCAAGCAACAATTTTATGATGTGAAAATTTTTACTTAGTTTTCATGTGTGATATTTACTTCTTTTCTTCTTTAGGACTCTTCTGCTGATAATGAGGGAGTTGATTCAGACAGAAAGGGATTATGTCAATTCCCTTGAATATATAATTGAGGTAAGTGATAATTTAAAAACATAGTAATATGTGAAGGTCATGTTGAATTGTGTCCTCAGATATCAGTTAGTATTGAATTGTCCCATTAATTTTATTTTTATAACCATTTTGATAACTTTTTTTTTTTTTTTTTTTTTTTTTTTTTTTTTTTTTTTTTTTAGAATTACATCCCTGAACTGATGAGAGAAGACATCCCACAAGCCCTAAGAGGCCAGCGTAATGTTGTTTTTGGCAACATTGAAAAGATATATGAATTTCACTCAGGATATTTTCTACGTGCTCTTGAAGCTTGTGAGATGCGACCCTTTGCAGTGGGCTCAATATTCCTGAGATACGTGAGTATTTGTTTTTTTGAAATTAGTAATATGTCTATGAAGTAAAGGTAACAGTGTATTCATGAAATAGTGTGTGTTCATGATTAGAAATAATTTGTAAATGAAGTTAATGTAATTTGTTTCTCAAAACAAGGTAAGTAAATAGAATGAGAGATACTTATTCTTAGAATAATTTTTTATGTAATGACTTTGTTTCTTTAATGTTCACCTTAGCAGTCTAGCCATATGAGTGTAGAAACAGTGTGCAAAATTAACATAATTTATGTTGGAGTTACAACCTTAGATTTTCCTCTGCTTAGATATGTCATTCAAACATCTGCTTTCTTAGCACTTATTGCCTCTCATTTGGTGGGATCTACCAAAGAATAAGTTTAGTTAGTAAATTCTGAAACACATAGAACAGTTATATTTTGAATTGTTAATAATTTTTCCTCATCTAAGTCATAACTACTTGCTGCTAGAAAAGTGATTGAATATCATGCTAAAAGAGATTGTTGTTCTCAAGCATCTATAGATTTGCAACAACTGTATTTATAATTTTTTTCTCAAAGTTGTGACTGAACATGCTCAGACCCATACATTTTCCAAGGAAGTTAAGTAAACTGAGCAGTTAATTGTTGGAATGTTACATGATAATGGTGAGAAGTTCCTACTCCAAAAAACTTTGCACTTAACAACATTGTGCAATACCTTAAGTTTGCCAGTGCATGCAGCCTGTATTACATGATTCCAACTTGGTCTGTTGAAAAGAATTTTGTTTCAAATAGCCATAGCTAAAACCACAAGCTCATTTACTTAGGTGAATGATATATTGACTGAACAACTATTCGTTTGGTTTTTGGGCAAGATGATTGACTATCCCAAAGAAGGACTGCTTTTGGAATGGCTGGGATTTTTGTGTTATATTTCAAATGTAATGATTGGAAAGGAGCCAGTATCACTTTCCTTTTGAGCAATATTGCAGGAAGAAATGATCAGTCTGTCCACACAAAGCATATTTTGAGCACATTACATTTACCACACTGAATAATGTTGCTCTTACAGTTTCTTAATGTAGTTTCAAGTCAGCAAAACAAGCCTTATACCTGTTAATATTTGTTTTTACTTTCATTGCTTTCAGGAGAGTCAGTTTTATCTTTATGCTCTCTACAATAAGAACAAGCCAAAGTCAGATTCACTGATGTCCGAGTATGGATCTTCATTCTTCCGGAAAAAGCAGCTGGAGTTGGAGGACCGAATGGACCTTGCCTCATACTTACTAAAACCTGTGCAACGAATGGGAAAATATGCTCTTATTCTTAAACAGGTTGGTTATCTGAATGGAATTTCTCTAGAGCATAAACAGAACTAACTTATTCCACAGTTATTGACTCAGTAGAAGCTATAAGAATATGCATTTTTTTTCACAATAACTCTCTGCAGTGGGAAGATATGATCTCATCATTCTCTTATATCTTGTTGTTAATGCCACTAAAACACTTCCAGTTTTCATGGAGTGGATCAGATATATACAGCCATAGAAATTCACTCACATATGCCTAGCATGTGAGTGATTTCCACAATCACACAGGCACTTTTTACCTTTACACTTTGCATGCTAAGATTATTCATCATTGGGTCCATTTGCACCACTTTCATGCAAAAATGTTTTCATTGCATCTAAACTGCAATAATTCTTTAAATATCTCCACATAAGATATCCTTAACTCTCATTATTTTTCTCACTGCATCTATCTTATCTCTTTTGTAGTCTGCCTCTTGTGGCTTTAACATCTGCCTTACTACTGTACAGATATTCCCTGGCTTAAATTGCAGATGCATTCCCAGTAGAACCAACATTATTAAAGGATAGATTGAGATAAAGGGGGTTCTGTTCCTAAGGGAGATTTCTCATCATTTTTTTAGACAAATATGAATAAAATATCAAGAAACATGCAATACAGTACAGTTATACAAATAAGTACAATATTTGAGTGAAAAATAAGCTCACAATAATCTTTCTAAGTATAATATGATATGAATAAAACTTGCCCAAACTGGACCTGTAACTTGCATGTCAAGACTGCTGGGGGTAGGAAAGGGTTCGAATATTACATTCTAAAAATGTAACTTGTATCACCACTGTTTAGCTACATGAATTGGACTGCCTACCTTGGTGGATGCCACCACTCACCAAAGCAGTCACCCACTATTGCCATGTGTGGTTTTTGAAAATAAATTTTATGTGTGCATTATTGTATCTATATTTTCATGGCAACAAATATTTGAAATACCTTACACAGTATACCCACCATCTGCCAAATGTTTCTCACGGCCATTCGATCTTAGAAGGCTTTCATACATGTCTGTTTCTAGTAAAGATTTTTTCTACAGCATAAACCTCCTCAATCTTCTTTCTTTATTCTGTCTAGCCTTCAGATTCCTTGTCTACAATGCACATTACCCATCCCTACTGCTCTTATTTTTGTAATTGAAGACTGACTTCTTACGTCTTCAATTTTTTCTCTTGCATAACTCTACACTTATCGTTTACTATGTAGAAACATAAATGTAACATATGATTAGGGCAATGTTTCATAAACTTTTTTATAGTATGGCATATTTATGAGTTTGCTTGATCCTTGCAGAACACCAAATAAGATTTTACATGTATTTTAATGTTGTTATGCATTATCCATTAAAGGAAGGAAAATGAAAATCTTTCTACACACACATGGGGATAGGGATGTAAGAATACTTCCCCCTTATTCCCTGTGTGTCGTAGAAGGTGACTAAAAGGGGCGGGAGCAGGGGGCTGGAAACCCTCCCCTTCTTGTATTTCAATTTTAAAAAGGGAAACAGAAGAAGGAGCCAGGCAGGGAGTGCTCATCCTCCTCGAAGGCTCAGATTGGGGTGTCTGAATG